>OLKM01001712.1:0-75000 GCA_900291075.1 Melanogrammus aeglefinus
TTCAAGGTATGGTATCGTTAGCCCCAACAAGGGCTTACTAATGATTTCAGGAGAGATACTTTACTTTGGAAATATTAGACTCTTGCAAGCCAATTGAACCAGTTACTGAGTAACTCTTTAGTATAAGGGGACGCGGTCCTGCTGGAAATTAAAATCCAGGGACATTCTTGTTTGAATATCTTTCTATCTTTTAACCACAATATTGATGATGACAAAATATTCACAAAGTAGTAAAAGCCAAATGAATTCCTATTATGTGTTTTAAACAAGCCAGGTAGCTAACTGAACAGGAATCTATATTGTACTGATTTTTTTTACCTGTTTTTTATGATCGCTATGCTGCTCTTATGGTATAATGGTACATCCTCGATAGATATACCTCCAAGTAGCGATATGGGTCAGCAGCTGGATCAGGATCCGAGAGGGGAACCCCTAAATGAACAGCTGTAATGAATATCAATGAGCATATCGAGATCCTCCTTCCTAATCTATAATTTAAACAACTTTCTTTTAAGCAACCTTTCTTGGGACAGTGTCACATGAACGCATGGACCTGGCCCCCCTCCCCTTAATAAGATCTGTTATAATTCAATACTTCCAATGTGTGAGTTATGATTACGATTTTCCCTTTCTCCCTATGTAATTTCCTTTACTCCACATCCTCTGTGGGCACTACTTATTGAGAGGATTTTGAAGGCCTAGGGTGTTTTATATTATCCTGCACAATGACCACTGAGTGAACTCTTATTGTGGTGCCTGTGGATATAATGGTTTATAACCCAAAGCCTGACGCACAATACTCAACCATAGCATTTGCATAACACTACCACATTAAATCCCCCCCCACCGCAGTTTGAAACACAGAAATATGATGAACACAAGATATGATGAATGAGCTTTGGTTCACGCAGAATCGCTTTTGGACGTGACATGACCAGCGCTCATCCTTCAATCCAGATTTAGACCTGCTCCCCCTCCGCTGCACAGAGCCACTCCCCCGAAGAAGAAATAAATTGCAATTTCACTTGATCTTTCAAAGAATGTCAACGACAATTACAGGCCCCCATGATGGGTGGCAGAGGCCTGCGATGAGTCCCTGATAAGCCTGTCAGAGAGGGGCTTGCCATGCTGCCTGCATGGGGAGCCTGATCTCACTGGTTATGTATGTGTCAGGCAGCTAGGCAGGACCTGAATGCTACTGTACTCTGATCATACAGCGCCTGTACTGAGGCTAATCGCCTACCATAGGTGACATGTTAAGAACTACACAGCAGTAAAGCATAATATATTTTTTTAATCATTATTTCCTGTCTTGTTCAGGGACGCAATAGGGGAATGATTTCACGTGTGAAAAAGTCTGCAGAAAAACAAAGTGTGTGTTTTTGTCAAGGTTTAAGAGATAACCTTACGAAGAGATTATTTATTTTTTGGCATTGACAAATGACCTCGCTGAAGTGCCATTGGTTCTTTTTTTCACACTGAGCAGCGCTGAGACACTATGTGTCTTCGGGGTACAAAAAGGCCTGTTTTGTCAGCTCGGCAGAGAGAGGAATACATGGTTGAATGTGGGTCATGAAACAACGACAGAATACCAAGTTTGCAGGTGTATCGTTCCAAAAACAGGGATGACTTGCAATATGCCTCTAGACAACCAAAGGTGCGGTTACCCCGTAGAAAGTAAAATAATTATGTGCGAGCCAATTTTCAATTGTTGTTTCATTGGAAAGGCTTGTGTTGCAACAGGCTGTATCCAAGGTTGTGTTGCAGAGTGATTACTCTGATTTACAAAACCCTTCTTTATGGGCCGAGCTGAGAATACGGGATCATTATCACACACAGCTGAAGAGTAACTTATTGCAAAGACCATATTTTTGCTAAATTGAGCAATCTCTCGCGGTAAAATCACAGACAGTGGCATTATGCAAATGTACCTTTCCTTTTTTTTATTCCTTCAAGACTTTGCGGAAGGGGATCAGAGCAGAAGAAACATCATAATGGAGCGGGAAAGATGACAGCAGCGATGGCTGCAGTACATTACGGCATGCAGAGGCTTGGTTGCGCGATGATGATGATAAATTCACAAGACAAGTGGAGACGGAGATGGCGGAACAGGCCATTACTCTCTATAGCCCAGTGTTGTCACGGAGATGATTAAACACATCTGCTCCGACCATCTCTGGAGGACACGAGCACCAGTCTCTCCTCTAACCTCCCCCCCCCCCCCCCCGCCTCCTCCATTTTCCTGGCTGTCTCCTCTGCTGTCACCCCTGTGATGCCCCCCCCCCCCCCCTCACCCCATGTTCAATGACAACCGGTGGGATCCCTCTGTCTCCTGAGATGACCCTGCAAAGGATGGGTGCACTGCAGCAATGCAAGGCAAGCACTCTCTGCTTCAGGTCTGAAGCTAGTAGCAATATTAGTGGTTCAGAGCTGAGCCTCCACAACAACATCTGACATTCTTTTTCATTTATTATTAATGTCGAATTAAATGAGGCAGCGTCGGTGGAAGACAGTCTGGCTTGGACAGCTGAACGAGTCCACAGTAGTTCATTGTATATTGTGTCTTCCAATTAGCCAATACATCGTTAAAACCAGCAGCCCTCCAGACACTAAGTGTGACTGACAGCTACTGGAATGGCGTCAAATGTAGATGTCTCCTCGCTGGCATGGGTCCCAGTAAACATACGTGAGAACTTTAGTTCCTAGTTCTTACCACACATTTTGTTCCTTTCCTCATGATGTGCGAGAGAATAATTGCGGCTATTGCAGGGCATTGTTTTTGTCCGCGATTTGCATAGCCAACGTGGTCTTATTATAGCCCGATCATTAAACTAAAAAACACATCATAGAAAGAGTAAAGCATCCAGCATATGATGTCAACAATGTATGGAGGGCATACGCAATCCGCATTGCGCAAAAGGGATGGTCGCACAGTGGAATGCTGATGGAAACCAGCGGACGAGCGGTGGATGGAGATGTGCGCGCATTACAGAAGCAGGGAGATACCGCACAAAAAAACATTTCTAATTTGTCAGTTTACCGTGTTGTCTGCCTGCATGCTTGCGTTTTGAGCTATTCACCATTTTTTAACCTTTTACAGCTTTTGGTGTGAACGTACGCTGCATGGAAATCCAGCCAAGTCACTGCAATCACACACTTCCCATAGCCTACAGGCATTAGTTCATCGTTTATTTCATACTGCAGTAAAAAAAGCTAAACGGTGTGCATTATAACAAAACATAATTTTTTATCATCAAATATATGATTTTGAAATTTTAGCATTTCAATGCATAAATATGCAGTGCTTAAAATTCAATTATCTTCAAAATCCAATGATACAGGTTTATACTTCCATAGAACTTTGAATACTAGTACAGTGTTTCATCTCATTAATGAGCAGGTAGGGGTTGGACTAGAATAACTCCAGTGTGGACTTGGGGATCGATCTGATCCATTTCCACAAAAGGCACCACAGACCCTGGTCATATGTAGGGGGGAATCATCAGACATCCCTGCGTATTGCCTTAAATGTAGCACACACCTATCTCGGAGATTGCTTCTCATACAATTGCCGCCTGTTCAGATAGAGGAAACATCTGTCCTTGCATCGCAATCTCACAACCGTTCAATTCAAGCTGTGAAGAGAGATTCAAAACACGTGGGCCTCTGACAGTGTTGTTAATCTAAAAAAAGAAAGCGAAAGAAGCGTCTGTGTTTTTTACAGGGGTCCGACAATAAAGACTAGATATAGGCCTTTTCATGATACCTATCTAGAGTGTTTTGACCTTTAAAATAAGTAGTTGAACTTTCATGATTAAAGCACTGTATTAAGCAACAGATAGAGAAACACTTAAAATATGAATGTTAAAGGCAGACAAACTGGTTGATTTCCTTCAACTTTGGATGAGAGTAGCAGATTGTACGGACATTCACCCATTTAAATATTTATCTCTCAAGTGCCTCTCAATAGCTATCTGTCACTGACTGGTTGTGTTTTTATTGCAAAAAGAAAAATTAGTTTCTAAAATTACATTCCATTTTGAGTTAATTCATGACAGGTCTTACGTCAAGGGGGTCTGCAATTAGCAGCCCCCTCTCAAAAGGCCTGTCTACTCCACCGGTCTGCGGGAGCCCTTCAAGGATGGCTGTTGATTTCTGATGTTTACCTGACAAATAGCAGAGCAGGAGGACCTTCTGGTTCTCAGCTACAGTGCACTGGATGTCAAGCAGTCGAGATGTCAAAAAGAAAAGGCCATGAATTTCAAAGCTTTCGACAAATAGATGAAAGGAGACCAGTGACCATGACGCTAAAACTCTGCAACAAATAGAATAAACTGAAATAAAAACTAGGAAAACATTGGGATCACACAATACAACTGAAGGTTGATGGCTGTTCACCCACCTGTGGGCATCCTTGAGCAAGATGCGTAAGACATACCTGCTGCTTAAAGACAAAATCGATCCCAAATTCACTGAAAGTTACTTTTGATAAAATCGTTATGACCCAAGTTCAAAGAAAGATGAAAAGGTGTGATGTCATGTGTGATGACAACAGGTGAGATGACATGTGTGATGTCATGTGTGATGACAACAGGTGAGATGACATGTGTGATGTCACGTATGATGACAACAGTTGTGATGTCACGTGACCTCTGCCTCCTTCACACTTTGACTTTCGGCAGCCAAGACATCGGATCCCCGACACTGTGTATGATAACCTCTGAAAGTAGCTTATTTTTGTTTTTTGTGCTGACCCATCGAACAGAATGCTATTTTCCTCCGAGTGTTGTATTCTTAAATGTCAAAGCTGTAATATGGACTGAAGCAGAGCCAAAGAACAACAACAATAACAATTCAATAACATTAAATACCTGAATGACATTGAGATGCATTAAATACATCTGTTTTTCAAACAGTCATATATATATATATATATATATATAGGCCTTGCACCAAATGCCTGCAGGCACTGCTTCCTCTTACCTGTTGTACATCATAACCAAGGAGAACATAGTTGAGGTCCGGCGAAAGGGCAAACTGGGAAGCCTTGAACGTAGCCTGGAGGGAGAGATGGGGAAATTAAAAATAGAAAAAATCAGATTTGAAGCTTGGAACTCAATTTAACACTATATCATGTCTAACTAATTTACATTGACATGCATAGGTTATAAATAAGCCTAAAAACATTACCCAGATTCCCATACTTCCAATAAAATGATAACATTTGTCGTAGCTGCAACGGTGACATGTTTTGTTGATAAGAAACCTCCATTGCAACTTCTAAACTAAAGCAGTTCCAAACTCACTCAGCCTTCCGGGAACCAAATTTTAGCGCAAAGTCTTTCATTTTCAAAGTTGCACGCCATTCTCCAGGGACTGTTTGGATGACTGAAGCACTCACAAAAGTTGTGTTCTTCAGGAGGAGTTGGGTTTGGTTGCGTCGGGCGTTGGCTTTATATACGCTGCCATCCCAGCTCTGAAAGATGAACTCCTCATCTGAAAGGAGGGATGAAAGAAGAAGTAATAACTAAGTAAATACTGCATTAAGTTAAAACATTGAAATCAATTTGTGTCATCAGCATAGTTAGAAAATTAACTAGAGAAGGAAATAGATATATCAATGAAGTAAAAGAAAAGAAAGGAAAGATTGTAGCTTGAATGAACAACAACAACAACAACAACAACAACAATGTATGAGGGGTAGGAGGGGGCACGTGGTGGTCATGTGGTTGGAGGATGGACCCATCGAGGGGTAAAGGCTGAATGGCGCTGGCGTCACTGCTGTGTACAATCTCATGGCAAGAAAGGTGTGCTGCCACCACAGACTGGTAGGATGTGGGTAAGAGTCTAGTGACACACATGGAACAATCTGAGCCTCCTCAGGAGGAACAACCTCTCCCTTCCGGAAGAGGCCTTAGTGTCTTCAGTCTGTTGTTGAGCTATACACCCCAAGGCACTCGTTAGAGGAGCGACTGGTACTCTCGCTCCCCTCAGGCATTCGGGGCTCCCACCTGTTCTTCTGCAGCATACCATCAACTCTTTCCCGTGTTACAATTAAACCCCCCCCCCCCCCCAAAAAAAGATGAACAGAAATAGGCTACACTTAACAAAAAATAATAATGATAACAAAAGACCAAATCAGATTTTTTAAATATTTTATTTTTAAATATTCATCTTTTTTTTTTACATGGGAGTCAATGGGAGGACAGTAGAGCCGTCAGATGTTTAAGACGTAACTAAATCATCTTCAAAAATATCCCAACGGAATTTCGATATCATTTAAACTTTATTCAGAATCACCGTTTTTGGTTTCATACCGGCTTCGTTTTCAGTTGGTCTCATGGATTTACGTTGGCGATTTTTCCGCCAGATTTGGCTACTTTTGGAGGACGTTCAGGCCGTGTTGCCCGATTGGGCGGTTTTTCACTGTATTGAGCTGCTTTAATCACACACACACACACACACACACACACACACACACACACACACACACACACACACACACACACACACACACACACACACACACACACACACTGCAGGGCAATACATTCTTCAGTTCAATTCATTTTACATTTCTGCATATTTAGCAATGCTTTGCAGTTTTCATTCAGCGGTAACTTTATTTGTTTCCAACCATTTACTTTTTCTTAAATGGTGTGCATGTTTACATTGTTTACTCCATTTGGACTTTTGAACTTTTGTTCAAATCCCTTCACTTGATTTAGGACATTTAACGTTTCTTTATGTATGTGTAAAAATATTTTCATTTTGGTGTGTATTCATGTATTTGCCATTGCAGAAGCACATGATTTATCGGATTTCTGGCAATGTACGTGTCGGTGTGTTTTTGGTTGATTGGGTGGTTTTTAGTCTATAGTTGTGCTGGAAATTGCCAACAGAACAGCTCAGCTATTCCATATTTTATTGCAAATGTATTCAAACCTGATCAAATAAGCTATGTGTTTAACTACGTACTTTATTTGTTTCCAACCATTTTAAATGTATAAAATGTTTTATAATACATTGATCGCTCCATTTAGACTCTGTTCAAATCCCATCACTTGATTTAATCTATTCAACATAACTTTAAGTCTTAAACTATGTGGCTTTACTAAAACATATTTTCAACCTCATTTTGCACTACAGCACAATGCATTTTTTGCAGGAGATGCATTTTTTATATGATATGCGTTGGTGGGTGTGCATCATGATGCCACCGCAGGGACCATATGACACAGCTTTTACAGCTTCTAAAAAACGTTTTACCTTAGGGCATTTTTTCCGTTGCAATTTGCAACCATAATTGCTAATCTATACATTATTAAATGAAGTGACATACTAACATACATACTTTCTACGAGAAGCCACAGTTTATGCATACACAAAAACACGTTGACATTGGTAGAAATAGAGGTCATTTCTTTTTCATCATTTTACTTTGCGTCTGACGGGCTCAGTGTAGCAGCCTTTAGCGATTACAGAGGGAGCGTTTCCTTATTGCTCGCAGCCCTGCGTGGACGTCTGCTGTGATGCAGCTTCCATAGGAGCTATAGTAGGGATAGAGCAGACGTCGTGTCAAAGTGTGTAGTGATGGAGGAAGACGACCAGAGCCCAGATGGTGTCCCAAGCTCCCTGAGGAAACGAGCTTCTCATCCTATAAAATAATTGTATTAATTAAAAATTGTTTAATTGCCCAGGGTTTATTATAGGCGGACGTGACCATAACCACTGTACGATTCATCAATTCATGGGAGATGGGGTGCTGCATTTGTAATTGCGTAACAGGTAGACTACCCCGCCAAAGTAGATGGTGGGGTGACAAGACCCCCTCCTCACTTCCGGACCCTTCAAATATCCCTGTCTGACTGCATCATCGTGGATCCGGATAGTTGTCCGAGCAGTCTGGTTCACGTCATGTGTTGGTAAAACACAGCAGATTGCACTCCTGGACACTCTTATGCCTGGCTACACCAGGGCATAAAGTGTGTCTTTCTTTTTGGCAATGATATGAAGAAAAGAATAAACAACTTAAACAAAGGCATAGCAAATGAGAAATGTACCATGGATAGATAGACTCGTTTTCTGAACCTAAACCATATTTATCACTATTTGCAAGGCAGATGGTATCAGTGTCCCTTTGCTGAAGACAGATCAGCAATAGATGGATGTGAGGAAGCAGCAACATAGAGGGAAGGTTTCAGATGACAAGATGCTAAGACCAATGACCTAGTGTCAGCAGAGCTTTCAGATATAAAGAGGGCTGCCAGGTTTCATCCTTATAAATATGAGGAAAAAACATTTTAGTGGGATTCTGTGCCAATGAGGTAACAATTCAATTCAGAAATGGAGATTGACAGCAGAAATGGCAATAACTAATAATCTAATCCACAGTCCAAGGGGAACTGGAGTTCTGTTATGTGTTTCACAGGTGAGTCATCGTTTTTAGATCCCCTTTGATCCCCTTTTAATGGAAATGACAATGAATAAATTGTCACTATATGTCAGGCCGCCAGGCTGGAACAGTTTCAATATAAGAGTCACCAAAATTATATATATTATATATGTTATTTTTATTTTATTCTGTATCAATTGTGATAAAGAAGAAAAAATATTGTTGTTATCTGCGTCATCTCAAATGTGGACTAGATCCTCAAGTCTATCTTGACAACATTTTTGATTGTATTTTACCCATTATAATATAATATGATAAAATGATTAGTCTATTGTATTGTAAGTCTCGTGTCAAAGATGTATGTTTATTGTTCCACATCATTCAATCCACAGAGCCCTTCGATGACGAAGATACTGTTTTTGTGTTCTCTTCCCTCCAGCTCACTTCCTGTCGTACATAAATCAGAAGCGCTGTGTTTCGCGGAGCACGATGTCGCTCGCAGATGATGGAGCGCTGGCGCTCGGAGCAGCTGTCGGCCCGCATCACATGGACTTGGCACGGTGAAAGGGAAAAGGTTGAGGGTTTGTTGTCAGAGGCAGCCAAGCAGGTGTTCAAACAAATGGCGCCCGCGTACTTTCATTAAGTCGGGTGTCTCCGGGGGGCTCGCCGTTAGTGGCTGCCGGAGGTGCCACGTCGTTGGGAAAAAGGCATCCGTTTTGTGTCAGGCAGGAGCCGGCACGTGTTCTGACACGAGGTGTGGTACGCTAAACTTGTTGTTGCTTTGTTGAAGGTTTTGGTGTTGAAGATTTTTTTGGACACATTTGTGACTTGTGATTTGTCTTATTATGTTGTTTGGATAGCCTCCGTTTATTTTTTATAAACTTTATTTTCACGCCAATTTATTTGGGCACCATTATATAAGACTGTAGCCTAATATATGTTTCATGCAATTGTTCACACAGCGAATAAAAGTCATTTTAAGAGTTTAGTTTAAGCCTGAACGGTTAATTATCCACACAATGGGCTCTATGCACAACTCCACTACTTCCTGGACTTAGTGCTGCTCCTTTATTTCCTGTCTTACATTACTGGACAAACTGATTAATCCAGGTGTGTCTGAGTAGTCACAATGGTCAGACACACCTTGATTAATCAGTTTATCCAATAATGTAAGACAGGAAATAAAGAAGCAGCACTAAGTTCAGGAAGTAGTGGAGCTGTGCAAAGAGCCCATTCGTGCCACAATACTCAAACACTACCCCACTGCGCAATGCGTCGTCGGAGTGCCGTCTTTTACATGTCATTATTGGTCGTCAAATTTCGGTCCACTGAAGGGGTTGTTTTGCAACGCCAGGTGACGTCTTTGTCTCAGCGTCTACCGAACCTCTAATATTGACGTCCGTGGGACCTCCGTGTAAGGGCTATTTATAGTCCTATAGTTCAACATCAAATTTAGACCAATTTTAGACGTCTTTTGTATACTACTTCTATAATTAATTAACAAACGGTGATTTTGCTTTAAATGGAGCGTCAGAGAAATGAAATGGACCCGAAGTGAACTGACAATTGCAGTTGTCCAATTGAGGAGCATAGTCAAACTAATCTGTGCATGTACTGACTCACTTTGAAAAACGCCCTTGATAAAGAGCTGTCCTTGGCTGGTTCATTTGAGATCAGTGGCTCTCGCACGCTCTCTCACTCTCTCAAGCATATCGACCAGGAAATAGGTTCAGTTAGATTATCCTTTATTGTCCCTTTTTGGGGGAAATTCTGTCTCTGCTTTTGACACATCCGAGGGCCGGTGATCAGATAGATCGGCACACCCGGAGCAGTGGGCAGCCGCAGTAGGCCCGGGGAGCGTCAGGTGCCTTGCTCGAGGGCACCTCATCCATAACGCATTTACATTTTTTGTGTACGGGATGGGATTCGAACCGCACAACGGCCACCACGGAGGCCCACCACAACGGCAAGCATGGCGTTAGTATTAAGGTGGATACAAACTGCACTTCCAAATAAATATATGCATAAAAAAATAACTTCATTACTTAAAATAAATAAAGAAACATAATATAGAAATATTACATCATGTAGGCTATACATTTCCTGCAACTGTCATAGGCGTCCAAATGACGTCCAAAAAATGTACCCAGTTTAAAGGTGAAATGCTACAGCTAGAGGACAACTAATGGTTCAGAAAACATCTTGAAACATTAAGAAGTAGTATAAAAATGACGTCTAAAATTCTTCTAAATTTGACGTCAAAAAGACGTCACTCCTATGTCCCATGGACGTCAACTAGACATTCGGTAGAAGTCAAAATCAAGACGTCACCTGCCGTTATAAAACAACCCCTTCAGTGGACCAAAATTTGACGTCCAATAATGACACAGAAAAGACGTCGCTCCGACGTCACATTGCGCAGTGGGATCATGGATACATAGGCGTCCAAATTACGTGCAGGAAATGTACCCAGTTCAAAGGTGAAATGTTGAGCGTCAATATGGCGTCCAATTGGGTCATGGTTTGACATCCAAATAGTGGACCTAGTTTGGATGTCAAATAGATATGCAGAATCTATATCTGGTCCGTCGGTCAGGTTTGTCTGTCCGAAGTCCAATGTTTAGTGGGATTGGAGTTGTTCTAGGTAATTGTGGTGACCTTGAATGTATGTGGTTTTGTATAGAGACACATTTATGAGCGGTTCACGGCAGTGTGTCTAGAGACCCATTATTTTCAGCGGTTCACGGCAGTGTCTGAGAGAAGGTTTGCTTCTCCGAAAACCTATAATTATATAAAACAGTGTGTTTGGATGTGAAACAATCCTTCTGGTAACTGTTTGTTTTTTTATGTCTGCTCCCAACAGTGGGTAAAACTTCTCAGATAACTATAGACAGTGAGCGGAGTGCAGGGGCCTTGGGGAGGCCGAGCCCCCCCTGATTGTCATTTGAGACCCCTGAAAGCCTTAACTGCAATATTTTTGGGGCAATGCAAAGAAATCTGCATTTGAGTACTTCTCCGAGATCAGTGCATGCTTAATGCAGTTTAGAACACAAATCGAGTACCATGTACCGGGTTGTTTGTGACACACAGTGTACTGTATCCTCACATGAACAGGAGCTAGGCTACTCTGGCTCTGCATGTCAAAGGAAGTAGCTAATGCAAAGCAAATTCCCAAGCAAACTCCCCTATTCGACGCACAATAAGGAATTTTGAATTAAACAACTGAATCTGGGTAGCATAGTCAATCGTTAATTTCCAGATATCTCGGCGGATCTCTTTAAACTAGATTACATTCATGGGAGATTAATTGTACATTTAGTATAGCTACATTACAGCTACTTGAGGACTCTGTCTCCATCGTTTAAGAGTCAAGGTTTAAGCATCGTTATTATAGTAGCTCACATCATTGTTATCCCATGCAAATCGCAATAGGCTAAAGAGCAAATAAAGGGAAACATAATATTGAGGTCAAAAACCTGGTTTTATGCGTGTCAGACATCCAGGTTGCAATGTATTCCCACACTGCTGAGTTGATGTTACATTTTTTAACATATACAGTATACTGTCCATACTTCCATTCTATATTCTGTCATTGCTTTATTCTGAGCTGCTTTTGAGGAAGTTTTACTTTTATATGTTTTTTTAAAACCAAACTTTATTCTCAGCAGTACAAAGTTCCAAGCACCTTGTGAACTTCCATCCACAAAGAAATGTTCACCGGACCCTCTCTTCGTATGTTCAAGTATCCGAGAAGTATACGAGAAAGCTTTTCTGATATCACTGGAGGACAGTTGCTTCGGTGGTCATTAGAGCGGCACTGCAGGAAGGGGGGGTTCTAAAGGCTGGCAGTCTTGAGCCAGGGGTTAGTCCTGCTATTAAGGTCGAACACAAAGTCAGACTTAAGCCCAAAGCACAAAGCACAAATAGCGCAGCAAATCGTAGTCCTTTTTTGCTCGCTTCGTAATAGGACTGAATCTATTTTAGATGCACCCATTGAAAAACTTGAAAACGTGATTCAGGTTTGAGACACAATGAAATATTATTGCATCACTTTTAGCTTATCTGAGGCCTAGATCATAGCAATGCATTGGCCTTTCAACCGAACATCAACATTGGCCTGATGTACACCGCAATAAATGTTTACTCTGATCGAGTGAATATGAGTATGTTATATGATCCTAAATATATTTTTATTCAAAGTAGTTATTGCTCACATGTCTCTTTGCTCATGAATAATTCCATTCAATCTAAGTTTTAGGAAAGTGTTAATGATGCATCAATTTGCCTCTTCTCTTCAGCTACATTTGTTTTGCCAAAGTTGTACAGGACCCCCACTGTTTAGTGCCACCTGGTTTGCTATTTAGCATAAAATATCAATAAAGCACATATACAGCAAAGAAGGGGGTTCAACAAAAAAAAATAAAAGAACAATCAGTAACAGCCTCTACAACATCTATTTTGTGAAAATTAAACACACATGGGTATCCACCTGTGTCAATATTACTTTGTATTTGTCCTTTGTTCCAGATGTGTGAAAAGGAGGGATATGTCCGTACAGAAGCTGTATTGATGAAAAGCAATACAGAGAGCAGTTGCCACTGGGGGAGGTTTAAAGGCGATTAAATAGGATAATCTGAGACAAAATATGTTGTTTTTTTCAGCTTTTGCTGGAGACTTCGGAGACGCAAAGACTTCTCCGACTGCTGTCAAGTCTTTGTTTTCTGAGCTCTGCGTTTACTACACACTAGCATTATAGCGACCACCCTGATCTCTGGAGTTCTCCATTCTTAACCTCTCAGAGCAGTGTGGCCTCAAGCCTGTTAAAAGCCTCTTTCAAAAATGCAGAAAGGATATGTCGAATCAGGGCTTGGAGGAGGGAGTTTCAGTTTGTTAAAAACCATTCTAAAATTTAAGAAAATGACACCACCCACCCCAGGAAGTTTAACATCAATCTGCATGGAAAGCTTCCCTGGGAGGAAATATTTTTTGCTTGGAGAAGGGAGAAATGTTTGGCTAGTTCCAAACATTGGTATGCTATCCATGTCAAATTGATGATTGTGCTCGTTAATTACAATTATATTCATTAACAGTTATTAATTATTAGTATTTTTACTTAAAAAAAACATGAATATGCATGCTTGTAATGCTCATAAGTATGTATCAATGCTTCAAATATATACATACCACTGATCCACTTTGCATCCGGATCATGGACCTGAAAGTGTCTGTTGAAAAGGTCATCAAGGGTCAGCTGGGAGCCATCTAATTTGGAACCACCATCTGAAATCAGAAAGCAAAACTTTCATAATGGAAACCTAACTTCAGTTTAGCGCATGAAAGCATTCTTTCTCAGCTGCGATAAATAATAAGCAATCCATTTATCCTAATAAGGCTTCAATGTCCTCGATAGCTATCCCCTGGCCGCTATCAGGCTCCCTCAGTCTGCTGGTGTTGGGTGGTGGGCGTGCGGTTCGGGTCGTGGAGCCAGCGGCTGTACCTCTGTTTCCTCTGTTTCTAGCCGCGATATCACTCCCCATACTGTGGGGGGCGAGGCACCGAATGCCCCGACATCCATTTGGGTTGGGGGGTCGGCCATTTTAGCTCCATGGAGGCCATTGATGCAGCCTGACGCTACCAGATGGTGGTGGCTTGGCCAGAGAGCTTCCCTCACAGGGCCTGTCATGCTGGTGGTGGTGACGGTGGTAGGTGAGGTTGCAAACACACGGAGATCCCGGCCAGTGTTAACTAGCGTAAGTCCACTGCCAACCCCTCCAGCTCCTGATCAGAAGTGGCCAAACACATGTCCCTGGCTCACCACCTAGTCTATGGTCTCGGCCCTTCATCTGTGCTGGGAACGAAGGGGCCTACTTATTGTTTGTGATACTTGAGTAGAAGTTAAACACTGAACCACTCGAGAACTCCCCTTCATGTCACATTTTACAGATGAAAGATGTTTATAGTTGAAGCTGTAGTAGTTGTACTGAAATTCAAGTTAATTCTAAAATGGATTTCTTCATGAAATGATAGATTGTTTTTTTCGAGTTGGATAGGTAGTACCTTATAAGACATGTAATGCAGGGGAGAGCAAGAATGATGTACAAAGGTATGGTGGTTACTGGTATGTTCCCATTGGTCACAAGGTAATTGCATACTTCCATAAGATGATAGGTGTGTGTGTGTGTGTGTGTGTGTGTGTGTGTGTGTGTGTGTGTGTGTGTGTGTGTGTGTGTGTGTGCGTGTGCCTGTGTGTGTGTGTGTGTGTGTGTGTATGTGTGTTTGAATATGAATACCTACCCAAGTATGGTTACACCAACACATCTCACCTGGGACCAATAAAGTATTATTTTATCTTATCTTACAAATATAACAAAAAACAACTTCTTCAAATCTGGGGACCAAAAGACCCCCCCCCCCCCCCCCCCACATACGCGCGTGTTCTGGCTCTGTGTCTAACGCTGTATTGGCTGTGTTTAACAGAGGCTAATGCCAGATCTTTCCTTATTGCAGCGCGCCAGATCTTACCTTTGGATAGGAGAACAATGGAGAGCCCAATGACAGACAACACCAGCACAATCACAAGCAGGGAGATGCCAATTCCCTTCCAGTTCCTATCCAGTCCAAGGTCTATATCCTACAGAGAGGGATCGAGAGAGAGAGAGAGGGAAAGAGTGACAAAGAGACAGAGGGGAGAGAGACATTGAGAATGAGGGAGGAGGGGAGAGAGGGGGAGAGAGAGGAAAAAGAGAGGGAGTGGGAGGACAAGAGACAGGGGGACAGAGAGAGGTAAAGAGAGAGAAAAGGCAGGAGAGAGGGCAGGCAAGAGAGATAGAGTTAGTGGGTGAGAAAAGAGGGAGGGGGAGAGAGAGGTAGAGTGGGAGAGAGGTAGATTGGAGACAGAGAGCGGAAGGGAGAAAGATAAGGGGAGAGAGACAAAGAGGGAGGAGAGCAAAGAGATGGAGAGACAGAGGGAAGTCAAGACAGGGGGAGAGAGTGGGATGGGAGAAAGAGAGAGCAAGACATGGGGAAAGGAGAAACAGAGAGATTAAGATTTACGTTAGTCGATGAAAAATGTCCTCTGAAAAAGAAGGACAAATATTAGAAAAGTAGAGCTGAGGGGGGCTTGGACAGCATGTGGTTGAGGAGGAGAGCAGAGGACATCTGTGTGGAGGCAGGTAAAAGAGGTGGAAAGATTCAGGGATTTATTGGCAGATACCCTGCTTGCTTCTCCACTCCAGCGGCAAAAAACCCGGGACCCCGTCCCTCCTCTCTCATACATAAACATGCCTAGACACACGAACACACAGACACACTGTCCGACCCACAGGACTGTACAAGTCTAAACTGGGTGTCTGAGCTCCATGAGTTCTTACACAGATGATGAGGAGTTGGCAAGAAGTGAGGCTTTGCGGGCCGGCTGAGCGCTTGACCTCTCTCTCTTCTGACCTTCGTAACCATGTCTCCCAGACAAACTCACAAGGGCGGTCACCCCTCAAAAGACTCTATTTTCAGTTGTGTTTGTGAAGTGCTTGCGTGGTTACAGATTTTACCGACCTGATGGGTGGTTCAACGGGGTGTGGGAACATTTCTATTTGTAAAGATTGCGATGACTCCAGCGCTGAACATGAGCTCTTTGCTGAACAGCGAGGTGGACGGCATTGTGTGGCTGTGGTACTTGGGGGTCGGAGGGCTTTAATGTACCATGGCTAAAGGGGTTTGCCTCGTGGCTGGCGGCTCTGAATCGAGCCGTGAAGGTTGGCAGGAGGGCTGATGAAGTGGGTGAATACATGTGTTTTTTACACAACTTGACCAGACAAGCTCCACCTGATAGAACCGGCAGAACCTAAACAAAAGGAAATCATCGTGCTAAGGCTGCAGTTCGTCTTATCCACTTGAAGAACAGCAGACCCCAAACCCTCGTCCGATACGTGGTTCCTTTCATACATAGAGACGGTTACATGCTGCAGTCAGACATGCCCCCATTCAGACACCTTTTAGTACCGCCAGTGGCGCCAAGTTCAACAATAATGAATTATTTCATTATTATTTCTGTGTAATTTATTTGATACATTTCAAATTTTGGTTTTGATGATGTATAAATAACCCATTCCATCAATTGACGACTGCATTTTGCAAGAGTGTTACGAGTGGCGGGTCATGCGCTTAACATGAGACCCAAAGATCCACGGTGAATGAAGGGTTGACGACTATCACAGATGAAGAATGTCATCGGTGATAGTAATTACATAAATTAATTGAACTACAATGATAATAGTAATGACATTTATATTAATGATCTCAAGTCGGAGTGGGGCCATGTCGGAATGGAAGGCGGTACCCCATAGAGACAAAGGAACGTTTAACAATTCATCGGTTTAAATTAACAATGTCGCAAGCGAGCCGAATTCCTCCCGCTTATGCGGGGAGCGTTTTGCTTTCCAAGCCTTTTTAATTGGAACTGAGACATAAAGACCAATATCCTTGGGGGGCCGCTAGCCTCCTCTGCTCCCCACCCCCCACCCTTGGTTCCCAAACACATCTCTCTCATCCGCTTGTCCCTCTGGCACCTAGTTATTGCAATTTCTGAACTGTCATAGGAGAGAGAGAGAGAGAGAGAGAGAGAGAGAGAGGGAGAGGGAGAGGGAGAGGAGAGAGGGAGAGAGAGGGAGAGAGAGAGGGGGGGGAGAGGAGGGGGGAGAGGGAGAGGGGAGAGGAGGGAGAGGGGGGGAGAGGGAGGGGGAGGGAGAGAGAGGGAGAGAGAGAAGTTCTTCGGCGGGAGCAATGGGCTCCTCCAGTGTAAAACCCACATCATTTCATCAGTGTTGTTTGTTGTTGCCTCTCTGTTGTTGTCTATAGCCTCATTAACCAGAGCAGCCCCCCTATTACGCCACACATCCATCCGCCATTTTGGAACCCCCCCATGGGCCGGTCTTCATCAAACACCCACCCCACCCCAGCACTCCTCCAAGCTGTCTGCTGGGTTCTCTGTTTCATATTTGGAAAGGCATGTATTCACCGACCACTTTGGCAAATGCCTATTGATTTTATATATATATATATTTATTTATTTTTTTTACAGGTTAAGATAGGATTCCGAACAAAAACAACATTCTGTCCTTTATTCTAGTAAGTTTATTCAAGTGGATATTTATTCATAGATTCAAGAACATCTTGGAGAAAAATCCATTGTTCACAGTCTAAACAAACTATGCACATCAATCAATGCACAGACTTGTAAAGGCACTTTAAAACACAGTAAACAACACAGAACTATCAAGGCGGGGACATTACAGTTTCACTGTTCACAAATCATCTATTTAATTAAGAAAAAAATGTCATACTTAGTGACCACATACCATAATTGCAGAAGAAAATAGGTCATACTATTCAATTTGCGGTGGTTTATGTTATTGACATTGTGTCAGCCAGAAAATGAAAGGCAGGATGGAATGAATTTCAGATGGGTCCAGGAGCTATTTTAATGACTTGAATGGCTGACTTTAATGTTGAAATATATGGTGTGGGTGAATGTTGACATGCCAAATGTTGTACACTGTCTAAATTTCCCCGTGAATAAACAACAGTTACAGTTAAAGTTCTGTTGTGTTGCAACTCGCTGGCTCTCTGAAACTCTTTGTTGAGGACAAACAGAGATCGCCGCAGTCTGCCCAATGGAAAATAGAATCTACAGAGCAATCAAAACAGCTTCATACAAAGTAGACTGAATGTAAAACGAGGAAGATATGTTTTGGCTTTACTTCCAACTGTTTTTTTAAGAGCAAAGAGAGCGAGAGTGTCTCCTAGTCCTTTTATCTGATTGGCTGGAGTTGTTTGTAAAACGTAAGGACTGTGCTCATATTTGGGAATCAGACACTGGGCAGCCCGGCCATTGCGTAACAGGAACTGGAATATCCGGACGGTCTCACAGGACTACCTCTCCTCCTTCCCGGCCACTCACATCAATGCCACCCGTTTCCTCGAGGGTATAGTGAAGGAGCAATAGGAAGGAGGTGTCTGGGAAAAATCTGTGGAACATGTTCCAATACATCAGCAGCAGCAGTGCAGCTGTGCTCTGTAGTCAGCCTTGTCCCCATTGTTTCTCCACACATGATAACACCACGCTGCACTGTATCTTATGTTGTGACTCAGCTCGCGGCCGTATGCCCCAAACCACATTAAAAAATGTCACCAGGCATCGCATAAGCGCCGTCACCCCCACCCCCTCCTTCATACACACACCAGGGAAAAGGGTTTATTTGAATACCAATGTAAGGAGGTTACTAGATTTGTTTTCTGTGGGTTAACAGGATGAGAAGGGGATGACTCTGTGGTTATCATATGTGTACAGAAATAAGGCTGAGGCGTGTTCTTGTTAGACAGCTACTGTTCTTAGTTGTATTTCATATTATCATATTGTAGGCTTTAGTGTGTTATTGTACATTGCTTTGTTTGATGTTCCTGTTTTCACTATTCATGCTTTACAACTGAGCATGGTTTCTCTCTTAAAATCTCAAATAAAACATGACTGAAATGTAATATGAGTAAAACAACAAAGATTCTAGCAGCGTAATGTGTAGTCTATGTTTGTATTTTTAGACACACAGTTATACCCTACCACTGCCCACGGCCTTGGGGTAAGGCTAGCCAATCAGATCACTGCAGGGGCTGTAGATAAATGTTGCTAGATATATAAGAAATAGTCAACCGCCTGTATGCCTCCAGCCTTGTGTTTCAATCTGGTTCTGTGACTCAAAACTTCCTTGATTTGGTTTTGGATCATTCCGAGGCTGTAGTGCCGGCCTGTGGTTTATTGCAGCGGTCGTCACTGGCTTGAGGGATATGTGGATTGATGTAAGCTTAACACCTTCCTCCCGACGGAATCTCCCGGAGTCTTGGATATGGCGAGTGTTTCCTAGTCCCCCCACTGATATTAAACCACGCTAATCTGCCCAATGGTGGCAATGGCAACGCGTACATTGCTCATTCAGCACAGTTCAGTTTCCTGGGTTAATAAACAAGCTCCCATGTGTTTTTTCCCCTTTAGATCCTGGTTTTTGTAATCGTATAAGGGCCCGGTGTATCATGGAAGGCGATTTAAATTTTGATTTGACACAGGGTGATATTTTATCACGCATATACCTTGGGGTTGATATCTCAGGCAGCTCCGAGAGGTAACCTCCACTTGACATTTTAATGTAAAGGAAGTCAGGGGCGCGCGAGGGCAGAGGAGGGGGAGAAGGGGGGGATAATGCGCTTCAGTGGCTATTCAGTGCGCTGATTATTAGGAAGAGAGCGAAGTGGAAGATGTCCTTTGTGTGCATAAAGAGTCGTTCGAGGTCTGTCTGGGGACATGGGCAGATGTAGCGTAACTTGGAGGAGGCTACGCCACAGACTAGCGTTGTCATTCATATTAGACAACGCACACAGAGGCACGCTCATTTGAAAAGAGTTACGGAGTTGGTGAACCTTGAGAATGTTAGGCTGTTTGGTGCATTCTGCACTCTGAAGTGCATACTATGTACGAAGCGAGGATTTGGGTTCGGTGAGGAGTTTCGATAAGAATATCCGGCTTCATTTGGAAGGGATCCAGTCCCCACTTTTCAAACAATGAGGAGTGAGATTCAAGGTGCGAGGGAAACAAGTTCACTTTGCCGCAGAATTTTCAGAAATAATCACAGGAAGATGAAATATAAAACGAGGCAAGAGCGAAAATGTTTTAGTAGAAGACTGTAAGCAGTTGTACTCTAAACACTTTAATTTTGCCATAACGCACACTGATTTTACACAACATCCAATATAACATGCTGCTTGCTTTGACCCCGATTTATCATTTGAAACATTTCCCTTGAGCAAAGTAAATCAACAACATTCATGAAGCACAATGTTATGAATGATAGTTTAAAGTTTTAATCTCTACAGTTTAGTGGATTTTGAAAGGAGTAAACAGAAATAGCAGTATAAAACAGCGGAGCATAATGTATTTTTTAATGACGTTTAAGATTTGAGATTATGATGATCCACATTTATTTCACACTTTAAGTTGTGTCATACTCCCATGAATAACATTGCTCTGTGTGAATGTTGTTGTTCCTGCATAGACAAAATAAATATGCACATTGTGGTCATTCAGGCAAAGCAATGTGAAATATTTATCTTCTCACTATAATGCAATCTGGGGTAAAAGGCAGTCATTTAGGACCCCTAATGACGACGCTATGGCGAAGGTTAAATGAACCTGGATATAAACAACTCTCTCAATGAAGAGTCACGGTGGAATAACCTTCCTGTAATTAAAGCAGGTTCCAAAAAACATTTACCCCAGAAACATGCAGACAGACTCCCCTTTCTCTCCCAGACATGGACATTGTCTTTCATAGTCGACCAGCTTGTTACAGCAATGGTCAGAGAGAGGGACTGTACAGCCATTACCGTTCACGATGCCCACGTAGCTCACAAAGAAAATCAGACAAACGTTGAGGGGAGGTCCCCCCATCATACCCTGCCTGCATCCTTTTAACTTGGGGAGGAACTTACTTTTCCAGCAAGGGACCCTTTTCCCGAGCCTCACGGTTCAAAGGCAGCGGGTCTCTGGTAATGAGGCGCGGAGGCGGCAGGCAGTGAGGCGGGGGCAGGCCATGGGACCCACCAAGATAAAAGAGAGAGGTGGGGGGCTGGATGGGGCTGCTGTGAGGTGGCTCTGCATAGACCGTTGATTCTGCCGGGGTCCGGCTGGTTCTGACGGGGTTCAGGGCCATTATTCCAGAGGACAAAGGGATCTTATGAATATGGGGGGCAGTAGAACCACATGGGCTGCTCCTCAGTGAGTCGGGTGAACTGTATTGGGGTGTGTGTGGGTGAATGTGAACGTGTGTGTGTGTGTGTGTGTGTGTGTGTGTGTGTGTGTGTGTGTGTGTGTGTGTGTGTGTGTGTGTGTGTGTGTGTGTGTGTGTGTGTGTGTGTCTTTAGGCGACTGTGTGTGTGTGTGTGTGTGTGTGTTGCTGTATGGGAAGGATGGTGCCAGAATCAGCATCGTGTAAGAAATCACTTTCATTCAAATAGTTTGGATGTGTCATGCAGAAAAAACCAAACACTAGTAGCCTCCTTAGCTATTACCAAAATGTACTGATGCCAACAACAGCACACACTCAAACCAATGTCTAAATCAAAATAAGGTTTATTGGTTTATTTATATCGTTTATTTGTATATACACACCTTTCTTCCAATAACATAAATGGAGCTTCCTGTTTCACCAATTAAAACTTTACATTGGAATCAGACTCACAGATTGCTGCCAGATTCATATTATCCTTAATCACATCCTCATTCAAACATTTAGCAAAGAAAGTCTCCAGCGATGAAACAGGCCAGCTGCAGCAGAGGACCGTTTTCCAGTGAAGGAAAGTTCCAGCCTCATCTGCAAAGGTGAGCACGGCAAAATTGAGGTCAGGTAGAAAAAAGCAAAGTGATAAAGATACCAGCCAATTCTTCTGCTTTCAACGGCCGTTCTAATTAAAGGAGGGAAGAAAAGCCGGTTTGAGGGACGCATCCAGCCAAGGCCGCTCATTAAAACATACCACCATTTGATTGAACTGTTTATGCAAGAAACTCAAATGGCAATATTGAAAATATATTATGGATAATCTAGCAATATGTATGTGGAGGTTTTAAAAGGGAATTTCTTTACTGCTGAGTGGAAATAGATATCCACAGAAACCACTGTAATCTATTTCAGGGTAAAAGGCATTCCATATAAAATAGGAAATATATATACAGTTTATGGACGGCTGGTACCGCCATCGCTAAGAGCTAGCAAAGGTCGCTCAGCAAAGTCACAACTCTTCTCGGTTTTGGGACCTCAGTGGTGGAACGAGCTCCCTGCCGTTCTCAGGACCGCAGAGTTGCTCACTATCTTCTGAAAAAGACTCAAGACTCACCTGTTCAGAGTCCACCTCGACTCTGCACAGCCACCCTCCCCCTCTGGCCACCATTGTACACTGTATTGTATTGTGTTGTATTGTATTATAGTACTTAACTGTGTAGCAACTGCAGTAGCTGCTATCATTGCTGTAACACGGGGAATTGGTTAGCCTAGTGATTGTTGTACTTGCCCTTGTTTCTATGAACATCCTTACTGTACCGACAGCGATATATTGTTGCACTTCTTATGACAAATGTACTTATTGTAAGTCGCTTTGGATAAAAGCGTCTGCTAAATGCCCTAAATGTAAATATATGAATACTCATAAATAAAGATGTCTGCTGCAAACATATCATTCAAAAGCTTCTTTGGTCATGATTAGAAACACATGGTTAAACTTTAAGGACTTCAAATGTACTCTACGGTCATCTTATCTTAATGGTTACACAGCTATTTGCCTGTCAAAGAGCCTTTCATTGTATGTCCTGCAGTACTGTAGAGTTATCCATTTATGTCCCCATGCCTTGGAGAGCTAACGGCAGTGTGCTTAATGCCGCTGCGGCAGATGTTCCTCAGCAACGCAACCTTCCACTCATTAGCATAACAAACACTCTGCTCTCGTATTTCCAAATGTCAACAGGGGCAGACAATAATGAATCAAAGTTGACAGCATTTGAACAACTCTTCTGTTCTGACCTTGAGCTGTGATCAGTCAGAGTGGTCTGCAAATAAATCACATGTCTCTTAGGGCTTGAAAAAGTTCCACCGTGTCCTCCCCTAGTTTTACAATCAGACTTTAGAGTTATTTCTAAAGTCTTATGGCAGACGAACTGTGATCTTTGAGCGCGAAATTGGTGGAACACAAACTCAAACAGCAGTAGAGGAAAATTGTCTGTAAAGGTTTCAAATCAACTCGGTGTAGACACTGTAGAATTAGACTCATTTAAATGCCCTTCTGAAACCTCAAATAGACACAAAGACTAGCTCTGCCTCTTTCAATGAGTCAGGAGTCCTACGACAGCATAGCAGGACTGCTATGTCACAGATTAATAGAGACCAGACCAAGCAAGACTTGCCTTGTCTCTCCATAAGAGACAACAACATCTCACTAGCTTTTCATCAAAACCGGGCCGTAAAGACATGTTCCCACGAGGTCAACGTCGTCAGACTGTCCCCCCGGCTGCGGTGTGTTTACCGCCATTCCTCCCCCTGTCCCTCCTCTCCAACCATCTGCCGTCGTCGTCCGCGGCGGCAGGCTAGAAGCAGGCGGGCAGGAGCCTGCGAGCGTCTGGAAGATGTTGACGGTGGAAATGTGACAGCAGAGAAAGCGATGTGCCGCCTCGCCATGCAGCTCATGTCATTACCCCTGGTCGCCGTGGCGACGTGGGGATCATAATTAATCTTCATTGAGCCGCGAGGCTTGTCGGCGTGACAGGCTAAATGATGGAGGCTGCGCAGGGGGCTGAGGGAGGGGGGGGTGTCCTCAACGCGTCAAACTGGAATTCAATGGAGCCTAATGGAAGCAGCGCAGGAACTCAGCATGCCACCCCTCGCCCCCGCTGGATGAAGGACGGGAAGGAAGCACACACACACATACACAAACACATACACCAACAGACACTCACACACACACACACACACACACACACACACATACACATACAGACACACACACACACACACACACACACACACACACACATCAATGCAGACAAACACACACACACACACACACATACACAAACACATACACAGACACACACACTCACACACACACACACACACACCATACACACACCCAAACACATACACAAACAGACACACACACTCACACACATACACACACAAACACATACACAAACAGACACACACACTCGCACGCACACACACACACACACACACAAAAACACGTACATAAACAGACACACACACTCATTCACACACATCAATGCAGACAAACACACACACACACACGCACACACACACACACATACACACACGTACACAAACAGACACACATACTCATACACACACACAACATCAATGCAGACAAACACACACACACAAACACATACACAAACAGACACACACACACAAACACGTACACAAACAGACACACACACTCACACACACACATCAATGCAGACACACACACACACACACAAACACATACACAAACACACACACACACTCACATACACACACAAACACGTACACAAACAGACAAAAACACACACAAACAGACACACACACTCACACACACATCAATGCAGACAAACACACACACACTCAGACCCTGTCACACCCTCAGACACAACATGGACTCCCTCTCTGTGGACGTCATACCGCAGCAGCAAATGGATTTGTTTAGTGAACACAGATTTGACTATTGAGGTTTAAATGTGTCATATCCGTGTAGACCAACATGGATGTCTCCAATGCCATATTTGAGTTTTTCCTTGAGGGCTCACGTGATCATCAGAGGTCGTGTTGAAAGAGAAATACATTTAAAGGTCAGTGACTGCATTAGCACACAGGACGGGAGTGCAGCTTTGAAATATGACATTTACGACATGTACACAAGGTAAGCAAAAGGGCACAGCCTCGGTCAGCATGACGAGATACACAGAGATGCTGCCTTACTGAAACCACTTCATGCACGGCCTTCCAGCTGCTGAAAAGTTCCAAGAGGTCAAGAACAAAGTGCATTTGATTAAAAATAGAAGCGATTAAACCAGCAAACTGTGTTTTTATGGTTCAACTTCAGTTCAGATTTCCAAGATTGACCAAACATACTCCCCCACTCGATTCATGACATTGTGTAACTGCTGATTCCAGACCAGGAGGATGTGTTGACACAGAGGCAGTTGCTCCGGGGTAATCAATCCACTAAATCGATGCTAACTAAGCTCATCAGTTTTAATGCGTTTGAAAGCAGCCCAGAGAAGACAAGAAAAAACCCAACTGTTTATTGCGGCATAATGGCATGCATGCATGTGTATAACACGATTACGTGCAGCTGCCTTCCAGCAACGCAACACAAGATGAGGTGGGGGGAATGTCAATAGATCTGCCCGGCCATTTTATCCACTAGCTCCTTGTTTTGATTAGAAGTCAAACATTTCTATTTGGGTTCATAGCCACTATCAAAAATGCAACAGTATTGCACACACAGCCCCGCACATCCCCGACACATCTTGTTTTCATCTCAACAAATAAAAGCACTTAAATATCTCAGTGAGGCTTCTAATGTGAAAGCGATATGTGGCGTCAAGGACCAGAAAGCAAGTACAAACAACAGCTTAACGCACAAAGAGAATAACCCAGAAAAAGTGTTATCATTTGTTTTTTCATTGTTTGCAAAATTGTGTTTGTGTGCGTGTGAGTCGATTTTTATCACAAAGGAAATCTTTGGATAAAGGAAATTGTTTTTGTTGATGAGAGAGAATAGTGTTGTTTGTTCCTGCCCAAATGGTCGGACGCACACCCCAGACTGTAGCTCAATTGTAGCATGCACGTCAACAGGCAAAGAGGCCAAAACCCACCCTCATCTACTCTGGTGAAGTCGGTAGCCAATCAACTGCTCCTATGATGGCCAGCAGGTTGTGTTTAAAATATATCAATTACCATAAATACGAAAAAAGTACTCAGGTGAGAAAGTGCCTTGAATGGAGTATATAATATTTAAACATACCTCTTGTATTTAACATGTTTGCAAATGGTTACCACTTCTTGCTCGATGATGCTTAGAGGCAGACTGTGGAAACTGGGGTTTGGACTCCGAAACGTTTGAAATAATCAAAAACTAACTTACAATATACATTCTATATAAAATGTATTCTGCCCTCCCCCCAGAGTAGAGTCTACCACACCAATACAACCACCGCAGGTACAACTCTGTTGCTACCATCAGAGTTGGCCGATTACATTTAAACATCCACTGGTCACATTGAAGTTACAATCAACAACAACTAGTTCTTATAATCGGTTCCATTAAAACATCCAGCGCCTACTTCAGTAATGAAATCCCATGGCAGATGGAAATATATATAGTCCCATGCATGGATCATAAAATCTCAACAAATTTCCGCTGAATCTGAATCTAATCTAATGTAAGTTTTGTGCTAAAGATCTGTTCATATAATTACTTCAATTGAGAGGTCAGTTAGTTAATCATGTTGCCTGAAATAGTCAACTGTATGGTCATATAATCAGTGCTTATGTTCTCCACTTAATCTGCACAGTGACCTGAGCAAGGCACGGACAAAACTCAAAAATGTGTATCCAGACTGTAAAAGGTAAGTGATAATGCAGTAAAAACAATTAACAGAAAACACAATGTATAGAATCACCTTTGTTTGTGAATAGGATTTACTTAGCTGTATGAATTATATCTATATTCAGAAAAAGTGTTATGTCACTCAGAGCAAATTCTAGTCATATACAAATTCATTCATTCAAGGAAAATTTTCACTTTATGAGGTTTTCTAACATTAAAATGAGTTCCCCTAGCCTACCTATGGTCCCCCAGTAGCTAGAAATGGCTTTAGGTGTAAAACGAGCACTAGGTATCCTGCTATGCATTTGAAAAATGGAAGTTCAGACTCGCTGATTAGGAATCGGGCCCCATATGTCGTCATAAGGGGCCAGGTTACCTCCCCTTTCTCTGCTTTGCCCGCCAAGAGGATATGGCCCACCAATGAGACAATAAGCTATGACCTTGCGAGTGCCACGTGTGTCTGTGTGTGTGAATACACACAATGTAATGCAAGTGATGTACACTTCTCCGTTATTTGGATAACCGTTCTGCTGTTAGTGTCACGGCGCATAACACGAAACATAAGGTAAAGCTCCCATTTGGTGAAAAGACTAAACTGCGTCGGGTTCTCTGATGTCTCTGGTACTTCCACAACAAAGACTCGTAGTTGGGGTTATCTCGGCCATGGTTGGGAAGGAATTTGGGGGAAAGGAACTTGGGCTTTGACTCCCTGAAGTCCAGATTGAACTGCAACATCGAGGAGAATGGGATTGTTTCCTGGGATTGTCTCCCGCCTGAGCGCCGCTGCCTGGCGGCGGCGCTGGAGCCCGGCGGGAGACTATCCCGGGCAAGAAGCGCGGGCAGCAATTCCTTTCTCCGCCATGTCGCTGTTCAATCTGAACTTCAGCAGGTCAAAGCCAAAGTTCCTTTCCTCCAAATCCTTCTCAACCATGGCCGAGATAACCCCCACTACGAGCCTCATTTAGGAAGTACCGGGAGTCCGCAAGCAACAATCCCTTTCTCCTCCTCCATGTTGCCGCTCAGTCTGCATTTCAGATTGACGTGGAAGTGGAAGAACCAGAGACATCGGAGAATCCGACAAAGTTGTTTGAGATTCCTAATATCATTTTGAGGCGCACACAGCTTTTGGCCGTGATAATATTATATTATATAAACAAAAAGTAAGGAAATTTGTGTTTGGTCGATTATTTCTCTGTGGTAACAATGCTTTTTGGCAATAACTCTTATACTGTTGGAAATCCTGTTTAGTTCCCTTTCAAATGGTGCCCCATTTGTAAGAAACATGCATTTGTGGGATGAGCATGAGTATGTGGGTTGCGCCCATGAAAGATTTGCCAAGTCATCAGACTGGTTATTTTGCTGTTGCTATTGACAGTTGTTTTGAGCTCCTGGTACCCCCAGGTGGTGCCAATCAGGTGCCTGATTGGCACCTGATCAGCAGCACCTGTGAGCGTTTGACAGATCTGGATAGGGCCCTTGCGATAGGGCAACTCCTCAAATCCAAGTTGCAGCATTATTTGGAGTGAGCCCTAGGACCCTCTTCAAACTGAAGGCCAAGTACCATATAACAGGGGATGTCAAAGACAGGCCACGAAGTGGGATTCCCAAGAAGACGAGACCCCAAGAAGACCATTTCATCACCCTGTCAGCAAATAGACTGTCTTCTACAGATTTGCAGTCAAGGTTTGCAGGACGATATGGCCGGCGGCTCTCTGCCCAGACAATCCGGAACAGACTACACAGAGCCAATCTCTGGTCTTATAGAGCTGCCAGGAGTCCTGCCATGACTGCCCTTCACCGTCAGGCCCGTTTGCGCTGGTGTCAGCAACATGTGCACTGGAACCTGAACATGTGGAGGAACGTTATGTTCAGTGATGATCATGGGGTCAAAGTGTGGAGAAGACGCGGAGAATGCTATGCTGATTGCTGCACCGATATAATAACATATTTTGGTTGAGGCAGTGTGATGGTGTAGGGCGGCATCTCCCTCACTGGAAAAACAAGGCTTGTCATCATTGGAGGCAATCTTGATGCAGAGATATAGAGATGAGATTCTGCAACCAGTGCCAATCCCATATCTCCACGCTCGCCCCCACAGGGCGGGGTTTATCAGAGACTATGTCCAGAATGTGGGAGTGGAGAGGATGGAATGGCCTGCTAGCAGTCCTGACCTCAACCCCATTGAAAACTTGTGGGTTCAGCTTGGGCGTGCCGTTTCGTTCCAGAGTGACCAACACAACAATGTTGCTGACAAATGCTGGTTGAAGAATGGGATGCCATCCCACAACAGCGTGTGAGCAGGCTGGTAGCCAGCATGAGGAGGAGGTGCCAGGCTGTTGTGGCTGTGTATGGTTCTTCCACACACTACTGAGGCTCCTGTTTGTGAAATGAATAAATTGTTAAATTGCCAATATGTCTTGTTTCTTCAAACTTCAATCATCCAATCCACCAAAGACCAATGTTTGGCATTGGCAGAGAAGATTTGGCAATTTTTTCATGGGCGCAACCCACATACTCAGCTCTGCTGCTCATCCCACAAGTGCATGTTCCTTACAAATGCGGCTCTATTTGAAAGGGAATTATACAGGCTTTTCAACAGTATAAGATTTTTTGCCAAAAAGCATTGTTACCACAGAGAAATAATCAACCAAACACAAAATTCTTTACTTTTTGTGCCAAGTTTAGATATCTATGTATAATTTAGATATAGCGCTCCAAGACTCCTGCCGGCGCACCTGGAGAGTTCTAGAATATTTACAGAACATGGCCAAAAGCTGTTTGCGCCTCCGGATGATATTATGAATCCGAGCCATTGCGATACATCCACTGTAAACACCCGTGGACACAAGCTGCTCCGGGCCACACCCCCACCCTCCATCTTGAACCGTCTCTAAAAAACGGTACATTTGTGAAACGCTCATTGTGGGACTGGCTAGTAGCGGCTGTAATTCTGCACCGAGGCTGAATTTCTCGAAGGTCTTCACATACTGTATTAAGGGCCCACTAACACCTATAGTGGGCATCCATAAAGAAGCATGCCATGGGAGCTTTAACATAGTCGTCTTGCCGAGGTTAGCCTTGTAGAACTCTGTTGAGAGTGACTATATTTAAGCTGATCTTAAAAGAGACGTAGCAGGGGCATTTCCATGGCTGCCGTTTCTATGTTTCATTGATTCAATTTCTCTATGATTGCTGCTTTATATCCCGGCCCCTTAGGGCCAACCACCCTCATTGTTAGGCCGTCACAGGAAGTGCTATTTGTGTCATGGCATTTCATGTGCCTCCACCAGTGCATCATTTCTTATTTTGCCTTTTCATCAAGATTCTTTTTGTGGTCATTAGGGAAGATGGTCGTTATCCCCACTTGAATTTAAACCACCTCCGCGCTCTGCCTGTCTGCTGTAGAGGCTCTCAGTCCTGATCTACGCTCTGGTTTTTGCCACTCATAGCAGTCCTCACTGAAGGTCACACGAAGCGAGACAGGCAGTTATGGTGATGATTCTTAGCACTTATGTAGAATTTAGGCTGCACTTTGTGTTCTGGAACATCACCATTGAGCACTCTAGATCTTTTGAACATCTTTTAATATAACTTCTACTAACCTTATCTTTGTGATTCCTATTGCTGCTGCATATTTTCTTATTTCTACTACTACTACCACTACTAGAATCAAGAATCCCTCAAACTTGATGTTGAACTTGATGTAAAGATTGATGTACAAGTTGATGAAGAAATGTTTGTATAACTAGATGTACAACAGGATGTAGAACTTCATGTGGAACTGGATGCAGAGATTGATGTATAAATTAATGTAGATTTGATGTGGAATTTGATTTAGAAATGAACGTAGAAGTTGAAGTAAAACCATTTAGAAATGCATGTAGTTCTACATCAATGACGATGATGCAGTTGTTCTAGATGTGATTGTGTGACTAATACTAGACGGCTAATTGTGAATGGGGAGTGAATGTGTTCCGTTGAAATGTGTCTGTACGGTTCTATCTACACCTACAGCAAAATATTTAAATAGGGCTCAATATCTTTTCATACGGAGTAGAAATCAGCATATTTACTCTTTGCCTTTGGGAAATAAAGCCTTTGTGAACTAAAGGCTGTGGTAGCCAGACAGATCTTATTGGTTCCCTTCTGAGGAGCCGTGTCGGATGTGCAGCAGACAATGTTGGACCTAGTAGACAAAACCTTTTAATACCACCACCACCAATATCCAATATCTGTTGAATGTCACTCGGGGGGCCTAGATTTCAACAACAACAACTGTTGTTATTATCTATCAAAGAAATCTCTCCATGTACCTCATAGTGTTCAATAAATCAGAGCCTATGTTTTACATAAAGGGCCCAGACTCGATTTCCCATGTTCGGGTACTATATTATTGAGTAAATTAGTCAACCCTTTCCAACAAACTACCTCTGAACTCAGATCCATGTCATCAAGGAGCAGCTAAAGGGTGAAACGTCTAGCTCCAGGATGCCTACAGGTAGGTTGTGGACATTGGAGATTGAACGTAGGACCTCTCAGCTTGGCTTGGAACACCGCTACACTATCCTGTCCCCATACTTACCTCATTATGCACCCACCAGTTGACCCATTCCCCCTATAATCTTTCTGACAAGCACTTCCTTTTAAACTCGAAACTAATTTCCCCCCACACCGAGATCTCTCTACTATTATTCTTCTTCACATATACTTCACATCAACTATTCTCAGCCTGTCTTTCCCTAGCTAGCCTTAAATGATTTCCGCAGTGGCCAGAGACACACCTGATGCACTGGCCCATCAGGCTAATGCCTTGCAGATCTGCACCACCAGATGGGCTCCACTATCTCGTTAACGTCCACAATCCACCTGGGCGTCTGCCACATCAGCAGCTGTCTGGATTCTGGTTCAGAGTATTAATATTCATGAGCTCTCTCTCTCTCTCTCTCTCTCTCTCTCTCTCTCTCTCTCTCTCTCTCTCTCTCTCTCTCTCTCTCTCTCTCTCTCTCTCTCTCTCTCTCTCTCTCTCTCTCTCTCTCTCTCTCTCTCTGACAGTATGATGAAAAGGGTCATCCGGGCATATGGGATGTGGAAATGGATGAAATCCTGATCTTTGCCTACATGAATCCTCTGCTATTTTGGGCGGTGTCACAAACCACCTCCAAAGCTCGGGCGTATTATGCACGGCAATTTGGCTGTATCGTTATGCCACCTACGTTTCAAACTAGACATCAGTGAAAAAAATCAAACAAACAAATATGGATATGTTCATGTGACATGTTATTCACCGTTTGGGTCAGCTTCCAGCAGGCTAATGATCAACTGGGGAAAAGAAAGAAGAGGGAGAAGGGGTGATTGACTTCTCCATTAACCTTCTGCCACTCACCTCACCTGACCGGCCCCCCACCCCTCACAACACCAGGCGGGGTCCGGCGGGGTCCGGCGCCTGCGTCATTTTGTTTGCCAACTCTTGTTTGTTAATCTATGTTGCTGATTGCTTTTTCCGCCGCCGCGTCTGAACGCAATCTAGCGGCCGGCCTCCTGTGTCACCGCTGACCAAACGTAATCAAGCGGACAGGTGATATCGTACCGCCGTGAGGCGCAGCGCGGGCCTGTAAACCTCAGTGGAGAGATTGGCCCGTAAAGAGGAGAGACCTTGTGAGACAGACAATTAGTTTACACAGTTCACAGTTGCACACTCGTTTGCTGGCCTTATTAGGATGTGCAGTCACGGATTACAAACTGTTCGTGTTGCCTTTCACATGTCAAATTATATTGTCTGTCTCTTGATGTATGAATCTGTGTCTGTTTGTATGCCTGTATGCATATGTGTGTGTGTGTGTGTGTGTGTGTGTGTGTGTGTGTGTGTGTGTGTGTGTGTGTGTGTGTGTGTGTGCATGCGTGTATGTATGTATGTATGCATCTTGCATGTACACAAACATGGATGTACTTGCGTAAGAAAGTATGCGCCCTTATTAACCTAATGTACGAGGAACTTCGATCTCTCTCTTTATAAATCACAAACACACACACACACACACACACACACACACACACACACACACACACACACACACACACACACACACACACACACACACACACACACACACACACACAGGCACCAGAGAAATATGTACAGTCAACAAATGAATCGAGGAACCAAATCTCCTTATAACTGGCGCAGATGTTTGAGTGACAGGGCTAATGGCCCTCCCTCGCCCCTGATTACTATCGGACATGCGCCCATCTCCCACCCCTCAATACAAACATTATTGGGTCAAATCGAAACGTCAACCTCACATCTACTGGTATGATTGATGATTAGAAAAAATAAATTAAGAATCAAAACCAGCCCAAATTGTATGTGCCCGCCCTATGGTAATATTTCCAGCCTATCGTGATCAAAAGTAGCCGAATTGGGCCGGACACCGAATAGAAGAACAATGATTGGAAGGTGGTTTATTCCCAATGTGTGCAGTGCCCCAAAGAAACAATATAAAGCGTAGAAAATGGAACCATATCAACCTGCTACACAGGCCTATGTGTAAACAGTGGTCTGCCAGCCCCCGGGTGATGCAAGAGAGTGCTTTATATGTCTATGTTATGTTAGTATTTCTTCATCTACGTCGATGGGAGGTCACAGGCATGTAGAGGCTGTTGGCAGTCTGGTAAACACTGAGAGGAAGACGGGGCTTCGTGTGCTGTAGCCCACCTATTGAATAAAACCCTGTCCTGGATTCCTTTTGTTGTTTGTTTTTCATTATGTCTTCATACCCTTGCCTGTACTGCCTGGCTGTATTGATTGGAAACAAAACCATTAAGGCTTAAAGAATCCTTCCAGGGTATGGTCAAACAGCAGAGACTTAGGCCTACAAGAGACAGTGTAGAAAACATTAAGTATGTGTTTATTACTTGGACACAAAACGTTGCAGGGGGGTTATTTGATACTAGAAAATTTGGTTGGATCATGGTGTTAGCGATGAAGTGCTTCCGGTTAGGTGTGTGTGAGTAGCTTGCAGATGTAGCATCATAACAAAAACTTACAGAACGTGTAGAATGATGTTGACATACTTTCTCAAAAGAGGTAAAGAACATAAATAACGGTGTGGAGGAAAAAAGCAATTTTCAGCTCATGTTGTTTTTTTCAACTTTAAACTCTGCACTGCATAATAGTGTGAGTAGGTGTTAACACTGGTGCAGGGCTAATGCTAGACTCATGTCCTTATGGAGGAGCGCTCTGTGTAGCCCGCTAGCTCTGTGATCACGTGGTTTATTACTCCACAGAATAAATGGCTTTGATACTCCTGATGCTTTCAACTGCTCTGTTTCTACTGAATTAGTGAAAAGCAAAGCCTTCATGTCTCCGAAATGAGCCATCGGAGAGTAGCTAAAAAAAACTCTGTGTTTTCAATTAGCCTCAACTCATGGAAGGAGTGGAATTAAAGGATTTTTATACTGCTAGCAGCAAAAAGACTGTTTTTACAGTGCTACCTTAGGAAGATAAACTTAAATCGTTATTGCAGTGTTGCAGGTACACAACAATGTTGAAAGGGAATAATAAAATGCTATTTCAGTGTTTTGTGTAGGAAAATGTGTTGGATGATCCCTCTCCAACAATTCCAAAACAACATTCCTACTCATAAGGGCTGATTGCTTTTACATGGATCGAAACATTCAGTTGTATAAAGGTCTTCCACATTACGGGAGAAGGTTTTCCATTCTCTGCTCAACATTTGAGCAGTGTATACATGTGAAGGCTCTCTTCCAGGATAACAGCCGTGGCGGAGAGGACCCAGATGTCTGTGCTGGTATTCTAATCCTAAACCAATCCGTTGTCGTAATAGATCCGCTGATTACTGCAGAGCCAAGAGGCGTCGCCTGCCACATGAGTCTGTCTTTACTCTGTCTTCTGTCAGTAAAATTAGATTGAAGCTACAGCGTTGATTTCTTCTTTGGGGATGGAAGCTTTCAGGGGTTACTTCAGATTAAATGAAGAACATTATGTAAATGACTATGAAGCCTGCACTTCGGTGGTTTCGAATGTTGAAGCACTTTAGTCAGCGGGTATTTCTCCATCACTACATTATTCTGTTTACTGATATGCACATCCAAATACAAACATACATACATATACATAAATACACCTATATATACAGTATATACACATACATTCAAATATATACTGTATATACAAATATAGTCATGTATAAATTCCACTCCAATTTGTTTTCCATTTTCTCTTTTATTTTCTTCTTGTTTGAAATACAAATGGCGTTTCCTTATCGTGAAACGTCCATGCCCCCAAGAGGACACTAAGACGCAGCAGGGAGACGGTGGACAGGTGTCTACCACGGCCGGATGGGTCAACAGTCGGGGCTGCAGCCAACATACAGGCCCCTGATGCGGCCCGGTCCACCAACCAGTGCACACCGACCATGGAGCGGCTGGACTGGTGGTCCCCTCACTTGACACACTCCGCTGTAGGGTTCAAGCAGAGCAGTTCCAGGGCAGGTGGGCACGCTCACTGCACCGATAGCAGCAGCAGTCCGTCGGGCCAGACCAGGCCTGGTAACCCTCCTCCGCTCCTTCCAGATCCTCCTCGCAGTCCGCCTGTCTGACGTGTCTGACGCCAGGAGGCAGTAGTGAGCGGCTGGCTGGCTAAGGTGGAGAGCTCCATAGCAGCAGAGCCCCGTCGGGGGACTGCAAGGGGCCTGGTGAGGCTGACATGCTGTCCCAAACGTTCCGGCGTAAGCCCCTGCAGGAATCCGTGGAGGGCCAGGAAGCCTGGGTACCTGGGTACCCATTGGCGGAGTCAGCCCCCAGGCCCCGTGTGTGTGTGTGTGTGTGTGTGTGTGTGTGTGTGTGTGTGTGTGTGTGTGTGTGTGTGTGTGTGTGTGTGTGTGTGTGTGTGTGTGGTGTGTGTGTGTTGTGTGTGTGTGCGTGTGTGTGTGTGTGTGTGTGTGTGTGTGCGCGTGTGTGAGTGTGTGAGCGTGTGCGCGTGTGTGAGCGTGTGTGTGCTTGTGTGTGAGCGTGTGAGTGTGTGTGTGCTTGTGTGTGAGTGTCGTGTGAATGACGTAAGTGAATGAGTCAGCGAATGAGTGAATGAGCAAGTAAACGAGTCCGGTTATGTTTTGGAGCAGACGTGTACTGGAACGGGAAAGGTGTAATATTTGATTGGTGCGCACTCTCTAGTCTAGAATATTTGAAGACATTAAACATGCAGCGTCCCATTCATTTATTATCATTCAAACGCAGAGGCTAGGCATTGGCACACGGCTATTGCTGACCCGATTAGGAGAGCTTGGTCTAGATCCTGTCCATATTGTTGGGCAGGATGATGTAGACTATAGCCTAGGTCTTTTTACACTGCCAAGCCGGTTCGGTCGCAGCTTGACACGCCCGGTGATTTCACCTTCTTAGCTCAAGTTTCCTGTGTAAAACCGAGGCAGTCAAATCCCCCGTTCGTCACGGCGCAGGCTTTCTTGGTTCACTGGAGTCTCTGACCTCTTTGGAATAATTTGTATTATTGCATACTCCCGAATGTTTAAATTTTTTTATGAATGAAGACACCCGCATGCAATAATGAGTTAACTTCATCACAGCCTCACCGAAGCGCCTACAGTGCTTAATGCAAACAATCGCAACAAAAAACGCCTGCAGAAATTCTCCGACAATCCTCAGCAAGATTCATGTCTACAGTAGGCTATGTCTTCTGTCATTGATCAATATGAGGACATTTTAACCACGATGGTTGAATTAAAATCAGAGGGAGACAGCAAGTGCAGCTCCAAAGCGACCTCTCACACAAGAGCAGTGGAATCATTAGATTTTATTATATGACTTGTGACGTGGCATTTGATCGGTACATTTCGGCTGGGCATGTATTTTTTGAATTTTAAATTGCTGCAATAAATTATGTTGTTGTTGACTTCAAACATGTCTCTAACTTTGCTGTTTAAATCTAACAGTAGTCTATGAGTAATATATCGGCTGTAACCACTGTTTTTGGTTGCAAAATTGTGCCAGCTGGGTATTCCGTGGTATTGGATGTGTTTTAATAAAACGCATCCAATACACGGAATGTCCGCTGGTGACGCCACTGAGGCTATGGTAGGCTAACGATGCTCTTAGCGTCCTACGAGTACCCCTGGAGTCCTCGTTAGCTACGAGCGTTTTCACGACATTCGTTACCAACAATGCTTTCGAGAAACGGTGTGAAAACTGTACGATGCTCGTACGACTTAGGCTAACGACGCTTTCGGGAAACGTGGCCCAGTTCTAGCTAGTTCCGTTATCATGAGCACAAGGTGCTGGAAAGCATTCACCTGTCCCAGGGAAGGAGGAAAAGATGTTTCAGCGGAATATTGATACAGCAAGATTCTCTTCTGGCACGTATGGGGAGGCTGGGCAGCCCAGGTATCATTATGGAAGGAAGTGAGTCCTAACAGCGTCAGTCGTACGAGCAGACACAACAACTCAGCATCTGGTCTACTGGAGCCATCTGCTACTCAGACAGTATGCAACGAGCGTGGACGGAAAGACAGACAGTAGACAGACATACAGGCTAGATACATGTACAAACATGTGAACAGACAGACAGGCAGGCAGACAGACAGTAATCATAGTGTTACATGTATTTATGTAATATGAAGGCACTGGGAATATGATTGACAGCTCATTATGGAACGCAGGTAAGCCAGAATAGTAAGACTCTAATGACATGAACTCTGTCTGCGCGAGAGCCTTGAATGTTAATGGTCTCTAATGGCACTGGCAGCAACGTTCCTCCTCTATTTAATAATGAGCCATGAGTGACAGATGAATCCAACATGGTAGATGGAGCTATCACGGATGCCAAATCCAACATGGAACTTATATTGCTATTATACTACCATACTATCTTTAGTATGGGTATCAGCACTTGTATATGTCCACTCTATACATGAGGGTCGATTCTCCAGTAGCTCAGTTCATCGTGCTGGTTGGATTCTACCCCTTTATTTACTTACTAGATTTAGCATTGAGAATGATTTTCTTCGTGCTTTGTTGTGATGTGTAAGATGGCAATTAACTAACCAAAGAGTACACCGTTAAAATCCACCAACGAAAACCACTACAAAAGCTAAATACATAACCAGAACTAAATGTCTTTTCTATTGAACCCTATATGTGGATCCATCCAGATAAACCAACTCTGGTCAGACCTGCTCCAAGACATTTTTGGACGTTGACACAGTGTTTAAAACCATTCAGACAAACAAAAAGGACGCCGTTAAAACCACTTTATTCTCAGGTAAGGAACATGGCCACGGTGATCCACTTCCATGCAGGTGATATCTCTCTGTGCGTGTTGAGATGGCTGGTTTAACCTGTGCACACTGATTACTCAACTTGCAACAGGTGTCCTCCCCCAGTCCCAGAGTCCAATCAAACAGGTGAGGCTGCTTCAACCAGATATCATCCACACACACTCACACAATTTTTTTATATCCCATTATTGTGTCAGCCTATATTGATTGACAGTTGCAATGTTTTGACCTGGCAGTAGTAGTAGCACAATGACCCCGGACTGGACGTATTCTCCTCACTCTGGTTGGTGTCCACCCTTTCCTCTGATGACAAAGAGCCAATTGGATTTCTTATGTAATGTCTCTTCATTGTGAAGGAGAGTCCTGTCAGATCAAATCAGTCGGCCACATGCGTGTCAACCCTGTCCCCCCTGAAACATAAAGCAGGGCCACTGCTGAAGACCCACGTTATTATGACTTGCATTATTCCCATAGATATGAGAAACAGTCCTGCTAGATCAAGAGATATCTGCCTGAGCCTTGCTAACCCTCTGGTTGATTGGATGGGGAGGGGGGGGGGGGGCAGGCCAAGGTAAACGCACGGACTGTGACCTGAGGGAGATCCAGTAGATTAAATACAGCCTCATATGCAAGTCGGTAGAAGGACATGAGGGAGAGGGAGGGAGGGAGGGGGAGAGAGAGAGAGAGAGAGAGAGAGAGAGAGAGAGAGAGAGAGAGAGAGAGAGAGAGAGAGAGAGAGGAGAGAGAGAGAGAGAGAGAGAGAGAGAGAGAGAGAGAGAGAGAGAGAGAGAGAGAGAGAGAGAGAGAGAGAGAAGAGAGAGAGAGAGAGAGAGAGAGAGAGAGAGAGAGAGAGAGAGAGAGAGAGAGAGAGAGAGAGAGAATAGACAGAGAGAGAGAGAGAGAATAGACAGAGAGAGAGAGAGAGAATAGACAGAGAGAGAGAGAGAGAATAGACAGAGAGAGAGAGAGAGAAATAGACAGAGAGAGAGAATATACCTAGCAGAAAATGATGGAAAAAGCTCCTGGAGAAGAGAAGCTGTATATAGTGAGTGAGGGATACTATATTAATCCAGAGGAGAGAGATAGATAGAGGTTCTGCCCGGTGTGGTGTATCAGCATGGTGCGAGGTGTGGCAGCCGATGGGAACTCCAGACACTTCAGATCGAGCTTCACTGGGCTGAGGTTCCCTTGACCTCGAGGACTGAAGACTTTGATGAGGAACAGTTGGAAATCAGAATACATTTTCTATGTTACATTTAATCCACAGCCATTCCCCCTACAGTAAATGTATTACATAGCTGAGTTTAAGGATCAGTCAGGTCATGTTAGGTACACTTGCTCAAGGATGCCTGCAGGGTAGATCGCGAATATTGGGCTTTAAACCCAGAACCTCAAGGCATGGTGTCAAACAACCTAACCACACTCGACAACGCTGCCTTAGGTGATCCATGCTTGGCAGCTTGACCATCACCTGCTCAGAGAATATTTTGCTCCTCCATGGGTAAATTGGCAAACTACTCTTTGATCGCACCAAGCCAAGGACAGGTTGCTAATCGATCGGCTTTTATGAAGAGCAATAACTGCCAAAAATGATATTTTCCCCAACCCTCACAGTTGGGATGCCTTGTTTGGTAGCATGCAGGCTAGCATATCTTGGCTGAGCTTCTCATATTTCTCCTGTGGTCTGTATGTAATATGAAAACGGTTCCATGTGTTTGACATTGAGACGCCTGCATCTTGGCACATGTTCACACGATATAAGACTTAACGTAAAAACCTGCATGAGCAGACATGTCTTAGGAGACCAGTACACAGAAAAAAGAACATGCCAAGAGCACACCAATCTGTCGAGCATCACCAGAGGGGAAAGTTACTGGTGGGGGAACTCCCGTCGTTCCGCTGGAAAGAGCCATACAGGTTTTCTCCCTGTGGGTCTTGGACGGACCTATATCAATATTTATCTTTTGGCAAAGTGCTGGAAAACCCTTCGGTGACGTGGGATGCATGCCTAATTTATGTTTTTACTCATTCCAAATGAATGCATGCGAATGAAATATGTTCTATATATTTTTCTGCTAACTTTCTCGGCATGTGATGAGGACCTGTTGGTGGTGTGCATGCATGTTTAATCAGGAGAGAGTTGAGCTGAGGTTTTTCTGAGGTTCCAGCACAATGACTATATATATATATATATATATATATATTATATATATATATATATATATATATATATATTATATATATATACTTTATGATCAATGCTAGTCCTGTTCAAAATGAATCAACTATCTCCGGTGTGTCTTGCTTATTCAACGTTCATGCTGTAGGGATGTTCACTTTTATGTATTATAGCAGGTATTAAGAATAACACTTCTTCTAAAATACCAGCGCATGTCTTAAGATGATCTTTTGCTGAAAGCGGCCACATAAACCATGCAATGAATAATAATTAGGATAGCTTTATTGTCAAGGTCTAAATGATTAGCATAATTGAACAACCCGGTGCCCTCCTGTTGTGTCCCTGGCCAGTCGTCATCTGACTCTACACAGAAGAGGACGGAGCCACAATAATGAAGGCTACTGTTCCCAGGTCCTCTGAGAGCCATACTTAGGGGGCCCGAGGAGGACCTTGGCTTGTCCAGGCATGTCCTGCTCTATTGAGGAAAACCTTAAACCCACCGTGGCTTCAAACGCAAGCACACACACACAGCTTTGGAAAAGACCCTGGAGCACGGCAGCATTCATTTTATCTCCATGTACAGAATTATTTTTCCATCTCCACACCCGCTTTCACTCACTCACTCTCTCTCTCTCTCTCTCTCTCTCTCTCTCTCCTCTCTCGCTCTCTCGCTCTCTCTCTGCTCCTCTGCTGCCTTTATCGTCTTTCCTCTCCCTACCTCTCTCTGCTCTCCTCCCTCAATCCTCGCTCTCTTTGACTCTCTCTACCTTCTCCCTCCATTTCTCCGTCTCCCCCCCAAAAAATGTCCCTCTCACTCATTTCCTATTCCTTCATTTATCCCTCCCTCTTTGTCTATCTGTCTCTCTCTCCCTCCCTGCACTCACTCTGATGTCTCTGGAGAGTTGCTGGATCGATGCTCTGAGCCTCCTGGCTCAGGTGTCACAGTGCCTCACCTCTTCCTGCTGACCAACAGTGTGTGCGTGCGGTGACCAACAGTGTGTGTGTGCGTGTGTGTGTGTGTGTGTGTGTGTGTGTGTGTGTGTGTGTGTGTGTGTGTGTGTGTGTGTGTGTGTGTGTAATCTTGAAAAGGGCTTTATTCAGAAGAGCAAAAAGTACGGTAACTGTGTCCTTTCAGACTTCCAGGTTTTCTGATTCCAATGGCTCCTCAGGAGCTTTGGCTTTGTGCTCTCCTACAGAAGGGCAGAGGCACGGTGTTCTGATGCTCTGTAAAGGTTTCTCTTCAGGTCTCTCTTTGATGGGTTCCGGTTGTAAGCATTTGATTGGGTTATTGTGAGGAACGGCATGCTCCATCTCGTCATGTCGGGTGCAAAACATGCCAGATTCTATAATCACAGGTTGGCTTCAGCGGTAGGTCTATGTGGGGGATGTCGGTCCTGTCCCAACAGCACGTAGAACAATGGAGCATTAAATAATGTTTGATAAATCAGCAGACATCTTTTTAGGATATGCAATACAATCATAAATATCGTTTACAGGTATAAATAGTAATAATTGGTTTATTCCTCTTTTGCCTAACCCTATCAAAAACAATGTTAGTTAATTGATGTTGACTGCATGACAAATTATTTCCTAATTAAAGGCAAAAAGAAAACTAAAAACAAAAGCCACGGTTGACATGACTATGACCAACAAATCGATGGCGATGATGGAACAAGCAGCTTGTGTCCAATGCCAGGTTGCCCTCTAGTGGCCACTCCGTGTCATCACACTGACACTGACAACCCAAGAGTCGTGACGGGGAAGAACATCTTTTGAGCAGGCCGTTCAGCAAATGCACAGAATCGACTGGACTGCAAACTGGGTGGTTCCAACTTTAGAGAGTCTTTCCACGACATTTGCATTCCACAAGAGCTTAACAGCTGTGTTAAATCACCTGTAGCAAGATTTTATAATGTACTGTAATTCTGAGTTGTCATTTGTTCTGTCTCCCCGTAACCTTGATGTCATTTTTTATGCTGTCTTCTTGGCTAGGGCACCCTTGAAAAATGTATTTTAATCTGGTTAAATAAAGATTGAATACAAATCTGCTTTGGATGAATGCCTCTGCTGAATTACTTAACGGTTAATAGCATACAGCCGCCTACACATTGGATTGGTTTGGATATTTCCCAGTACAGTCTGCCCTCCGCTCGCCAGACCAACCCATTGTCTCTGCACCCCTCCTGTCCTTGAATATAATAACAGATTCACTCATTCAAATTACATTGAGACGAAAGAGTCACATAAGTCATTACTCCATCGACTTGCTGCTACCTCTCAGTGGCTAGGACTGTGTAGGAGCGCATCTGAGGACATGGTACATTCAATTCCCACATTTAACATATAGTTTGAAGAAGACAATGGCATTCATATTTACATTCTTGAGGGCAGATGTTTGTGTACACATGGGAGTGACTGTGTGCGTGTGAATATGTATGCCTGCGTACATTCCTGAACCTGAATGTGCGTGCGTGCGTGAGTGTCTCTACAGCACGCCTGCTTTGGTCCATGAATCATTAATCAGTGAACACATCCTCAAGATGTTCTTCAGCTCTCGGGCCGCGAGGGGAAGCAGGAAGAGGTTGAGGAGGAGGCGTTGAACAAAGCCCAGGGGGAGGAGCTAGGGATGGGCATCAGAATGTGAAATGACACTTCACCACAGCCATTGAGCCAAGGTAGTCAAGGCATTCAAATGACTACGCCCGCGGGACCGCCATTGGGCCCTTAGACTCGCGCAGATGCCCCTGCGTGGGGGCATCTGCGCGAGTGGGGGTTTCAAAACCTCCCACCTTACTCCACCCCACTCCAACACACACATTCCCAAACTCACACACGCACACATACGCTAACACATGCACACACTCCCGCGTGAAGTACAGTGTTTGGCGAGATGACGTCATAATGAGAAGCAGCTTTGTCACAAGCAGAAAGCGCCACCTTTAGAAGTCATTTGGGGCATAACTGTCGATACCCTATCCCCTATCCCCCCCTCACCCCCCACAGACACACACACACACACACACACACACACACACACACACACACACACACACACACACACACACACACACACACACACACACACACACACACACACACATATCTCCCCCACCACCACGTTGACCAGCTATAGACCCCTCTTAATGATAAGTCACAAAGAGACAATGTCAAGGAACTGGGATTACAATATGCCTATAGTGGCCACACACAGCAGGGGTTAGGCTCAGAGAGAGATAACAGATATGGCGTTCCAGAGGGTGGTGGTGGTGGTCTCCTAGGAAGGGGGTGGGAAGGACAAATGATGCAGCGCCCATGGTTTGAAGATCCTAGATTGGATGGTGTCTGTTGAAACTGCGTAGGTGGAGGTGGCCGAGCGCGGAGCTTAACTTAATCAATAATGCGAGAGAGAAGGAGTGGGCATGTGTTTGGAGGGAGATAAGACGAGAAAACGAGACTTTAAAGAGACAGTAATACTCCGGTGAAGGGGGTTGTTCAGTCTGATGAAAACAACCTGCTAGCGCTGGCGGGATGACTCTTGTTCTCAGAGTTTTGGTAGTTCAGGGATTAGATATTATTCGGCCCGTATGAAAACGATGCCAAATAAATGTTAAAACACAGTTGTCACGTCAAATATTTCCTGTCCATACCGTCTTCACCAACATCAAGTGCTGTCCAGCCCGCTGAAACAACAAAAATGCTCCTCATCTCGCATCCGAAGAGCAATCGGCTCCCCACAGATGTCTGGCTCATATCACAAATATGTGTTATAATGTTCTGAAGAATACACTTTGCACGTCCACACAGTGACGTGAGACTAGCAGGCACATTGGGAGAGTGTCTTGGAAAAAGTCCACCATTTTTGGTGGGTGAAATCAAAGAAACAAAAAGGAATTGACATTAGGGTGGAGTCGATGGTCTCTCCTCTACTAGACTCACCTGCGACAAAAGTCTATAAAGCTGAAAAAGCTGTGGCCTCTTGCCATCTCAGTGGAGAAGAAGCCACTGATAACACATTTTCCTTGGTCAACCTTCTGTTGTTGCAATGGAGCTGTGATCTCGAGCTGATGAAAAGTATAGACATAGAGCTCCCTGCCATGCGTTTGTCTGAAAATAAATGGTAACATTTCTTTAATATCTGTGGTGTCCTGCTATCACCTTTTTGCCGCACCTAGAGGATATTGCCTGGTACCGGACACCATGTTATTCATTGAAAAAAATGCTTCCAACGGCCAATAGGGTGGCTGATTGAACACCTGAGAGATGGCTGGGCCAAGCCAGCATGTTCCTTATACTGTAGTGGAAGAGCCTGCAGTGCCTGGTGAAAAAGGTTTGAGCAGTTTAAAATAGGCAGGCTTGATCAATGGGAATCCGTTTAAGATATTTTCCGCGCAAAACCTTGTTGACATCGGCTCATATTTCTGACATTGGGAATTGTTAGATGCAGAGTGTCTGCTTGCTGTGTTTGATGGTCTATTTTCAGCTACAAATGCACGCCCTGTGATGGGATAATATAAATAGAAACAGTGACAGACCCTTTGAAAGTGACACTTCTGTCAAGCAGACACAAAATGATGAATGGGGACAATGTTCAGTGTTACACGGCGGTCAAATGTCAAGCTTTTTTCAGTTTAATTTGGAAGACATGATCTGGTCAGATTGGGAAGTTATATATATATAAAAAAAATATATATATATATATATATATATATATATATATATATATAGTATTTGCTGCACGGCTACGGTCAAACTATTTTACCTTGTCAACACCTTTGTAGTTAGAAGAAGTAAAATCATTTGAAAAACCCTGGTTTAACGTAAACCATGTTTTAACAGATGGTGGGAAAGGCCTTGGCGTTTATTCCAGTAACTAACTGCACTCTATTAGTGTGATGTGATGCAGCATGCAGAGACATTGGCCGGATCCCTCAACACAATAGTCAGGAAAACTGGTTGAGACACACAACGAAAAAATCTGCAAAGCGATGAGCTCCTATCCAAGGGGTTTGACAATCAGAAATAACATGATAAAGAATAAGGATACCATACCTATGTGCACCTGTACATTGTCAGAATCTTATACATATACACATATATATATATACACATACTATATACATACTGTTTACGTATGTATTATTCTCTAATCTCACTAGAACACCCAACTGCTGGGCTCTAGCTGTGACTCCTTACAGCCTCATCCAATAGAAACCTCTTGGCTTACGGTTTTGAAACCCGGAGCAGGCTTGCCTTATTGACCTTGATGTGATTACCTAGAGGGCTGGCTAACCCTAATAGAAATGCCTTTAACAAAATCTCCCAGACATCCCATCCCCACCTCCAAGCTCGCTAGCAATGCAGATCCCGTTGACCCAGATTCCAGGTTCATGTTTTCTTTTAGTTGACGTTTCTGGGCGCTATAAAGTGTAGTGTAACTTGATAGCCCTGATCAAACAGTAGGACCGATGGCAACTTACACAAGACTCTTCCTACTCCGGACGGAGCTCCAGAAATCCAGACCTCTCCATCATGGCTCAAGCTAAACTCTTGATCGTGATCCCAGGCCTGGAGCCAAGTGTGTATGCCTACTCATGACACACAGAAAGTGAGACCTGTGATCTTGCTTTCTGAAAGTCTGAACACACTCTGCATAACCAGGGAGGTTAGCGGCTTGGTTTAACTATTTTAGCCTAGCGTAGCGTTGTGAGGGAGCAAAGCCATACGCTTTTCTATGGCTGTGTGCAGCTTCAATTTATTGTAATGGAGTAACAGCAATAACTCAATTTCTCAATTTGACAAGTGAATCTGTATCCATGTCTTCTCTCGCTAATTCCGTAATTCTCTCAAAGTAGTTTAATATCTTGTTCCATCCTTTTTTCACTTCCCTGCTCCTCGTCACCTCATTAACTGTCCATAGTCAGACTCAAGCAGGGCAATATATCTTAATATTAAATGAGTTAGCCTGATACACCTACCATTGCTGAGATTAATGTCTTTAAATCAACGAGGGATAAAAGGATTTGGGAATTTCTGGACAGCGCAATTATGTCTGCTCATAAGCAGAACTTTCTCTGATATGCGTCTTACATAATGGGAATAATCTGGAAACAACTTCTCTACACTAGCTAGCTATGTGTTAAGCCATAATACATCCATTTCAGTTCATTTGAAACCGATATATACCCCTGTCCTAGTTTGGATTATTATTATTATTTTTTTTCATATTACCGGGCAACCGATTTTTATTATCTCAGTGCTGTGAGCTGCCAAGGCTGTTACTAAGTCCTGTTTTCATTTATATCTACTGTGTAGTACCCCTTAGGGAAGGTGTATACATGATGATGCCCCTATAAGTTGGGATTGTTGGTGTGAGTTTGTGTTTATGTGTGTCTGTCTTTGTGTTTGTAGTCTGCCCTGTACGTGTTATTGTATCAGCACGTCAGCATGTTGATGCATCCGTGTACACCATTCAGTATTTTTGTCAGTGCTTGTGGGTTTTACTGTACGTGTGTATCTCTGAGTAATTGCATCAACAAGAAAGTCACAACTCTTCTTTGTTTTGGCACCGCAGATGTGGAACGAGCTCCCTGCCAATGTCAGGACTGCAGAGTCGCTCACTAGCAAGAGACTCAAGACTCACTTGTTCAGAGTTCACCTGAGGAGTGTTCCACGAACGGAGGCTTAACAAACACTGAGTTAACGCTGAACTCTAGGTTGATTGACCCTGTGCCGACCTAACCCAGAGTTTTCGGTTCCACAGCAGCGGTTATGCATTAGTTTAATCAACTCGGAGTTGGTTAACCCAAGGTTGTGCGCGTCCACGCCAAACCGAAAAAGACATGATGTATGGATCATGGAGACCCTGATCGAAATGGCGAAACGGGCCGCTTATTTCAATGAAATGGAACTCCAGGTTCTCCTGGAGAGCCATGACGAGGAGGACATTATCACAAGAAAAGGGAACGCTAAAGCCTCTGCAACCCGGAGAACCAAAGCCTGGCAGCGGATCGCAGACCGCGTACATGCGTTAGCTACACGTCAAAAGCATGATCCTTAATATTTGAGCCATGAATCTATATCCCAGTTAAGCATTCTTAATGTCCCTACCACATAACCCTTTTCTTCTAAAAAAATATGTACTCCGATGGCTCCCAAGCGGTCAGCGGATCAAGTAAAAATGAAGTATAAAAACATACGAACTGGTAAGCTTTTCCCACCATCGTATTGGTCTAAATTTAAATCGGCCATTTTTTTAAGCCAATCGTGAAAAGGCCGATATTCGGCAGACTGGATCTGGCCCTCAAATTGTCTTGACCCCGGTGGAGGTCTTAATAAGCTGTTAATAAACATAAATTCAGGGCGCCCTGGCATGGAGCGGGTACCTGGAGGTAGCCTACCTCCTCAGAGAGTCAGGGGCCATGTGAGGGTACCCCACTGGTTGAATGTAGGTTTTTGTGTTTTCTTGTATTTTAGATTTTGTTTGCCTTCGAAGTAACACATGCAAACCGTGCGCGTGCCACAGTGCACATGTACCAAATGTTTCCTTTTTGGTAACTGGGTAGAAAACCTAAAAGTGACAATTCATCATCTTCGCAGATCAAGATGGATTAGTGCTTGTAATGATGCCGCCGGCTACGATCGAACATTCTCCAGTGGATGTAAGTCCGTTAGGACTATTTTAAACTTCATGTTGTAAGTGCCTCTTGGCATAGTAGGCTACTCAGACAATATTGCTCTTTGTATGATAGGAGGCCGATAAAAATCTTGGATGGGTCATCTGAAAGGACTGAGATGTGCTCAGCATCTCCAACATTACAGCCTAGATAAAACTACATTTGCAAAAAAGGAGGGCTACTCAAATGTATGTATGTATGTATGAATGTATGTATACACATACATACACACATATATATATATACATACACATATATATATATATATATATTTGTGTGTGTGTATATACATATATATATTTATTCTACTTCATTTAAGAATGCTCGATCCTGATTGGCTGGGAGGGGTGCATTAATCCGGCGTATTGCCCGCTGAATTGTCGGCTCTCCTTGCTGCTGACTGAGCACAGTAGATCAATACGCCGCTTGCATCGTTTTCTATCAAATACATTTCCAACATGAGGTCCATTATAAAAATAAACGTTGTTTAAAAAAGTTTCTAAAATGTGTCGGAAATCTATCAAAGGGTCAGTCGATACATAGTTTTGCAAGCGAGATACAATGTAACAACTACGTTATTAAACTAGCTATCAGTTGCAGCCTTGTTTGGTTGCTATAGACACGAATTCAGCCTAATAAGACCTAACGTTGTTTACGCCGAGTACAATTCACAGTCGTTGGAAATGGCCGAATTCAAGGTCAATTTCAATCTATTTGGAGAAGGGAAGACATTCAATGACTGGCTAAAGAGCGACGATGAAGACGAAACCAAAAAACCAAAAGACAAGGCCCAGGGTACCCGTTTCCAAAATCTGACAGATGAGGAGCTGCGTATAATTGAAGACGCGGCCCTTGAAGCAAACACCAAAAAGTCAACTGCCTTTGCTATCAAGGTTTTCACCGAGTGGAAGAGCCACCAGAAGGATAGAGTGACAGTGACAATTGACCCGGACTCCTGCAGTGCCAAAGAACTTAACGAATTGTTAAGACCTTTTTATGCTACAGTTCAAAGCGCAGTAGGCAAGCCATACAGTGTGGCAACAATGACCAGCATCAGAGCCTCACTGAACCGTCATTTCTCGAGGTTCAATTTATATGCGGACAGTGAGTTTACCACCAGCAACAGGGTGTTCAAATCAATGATAAAAACGCATCGAAAGAATGGCCAAGACAAGGCGAAACACCATCCGCACGTTACCGAGGCTGACCTGAAATTGCTGCGGGAATCTACAGCTCTCTCCCCGGACAACCCGTTAGGTCTCGTCTCCAAGGTTTGGTTTGACCTCCAGCTTTGCTTGGCGAGGCGAGGCAGGGAGGGCACTAGGGAGCTGACTGCTTCCTCATTTTCCATAAAAGTGGATGAAGCCGGGGAAGAATATGTCAGTTTGTCGTTCAATCCGGAGACGAAGAACCACAAACAACCAAATAACCCAAAATAAAGAAAACCTCCGAGGCGCAATGTATGCGGAGCCAGGCAACCCCAGATGTCCAGTCCTGTGCTTCAAAAAATATCTCGCCAGACGTCCGCCGGGTGTCACCGCCTTCTACCTCCATCCACTGAAGGACCCCCAACCACATCTCTGGTACTCAAAACAGCCGATGGGGAAGAACTACCTGGGGGAAATGCTTCCACGATTGTCGAAAGCAACTGGTCTGGCCACCAGATACACCAACCACAGCCTTAGAAACACGGCTGTCCGTCGTCTGACTGAGGCCGGCTGGAGTCCAGACAAATCATGTCTGTTACGGGACACAGGTAAGCCTAAGCTTATGAATTCATTGTAATAATAACCTGAAGCCTACTGTAAATATAACGTTTTTTATAAACATTTTTTGCAGGTGTGAATCCAGCCTAAAGAACTACTGGGCGCCATCCAACACGGACAAAAAAGTTTGGAGTCGGGTGTTGTCCGCACCCCAGCAGGCCTCCGCAGCAAGCATGCACTCTCCCAGGCTGCGCAATCCTCTCAGCCTACCTCGTCCGATTCATCTTTCTCTGACATGAATTTCCCTATGCCCATCTCTATGTCTCATTTTACGATCAATGGGAATGTCCAGTTTAATACACATAAATGATCGCAATAGTTTTGTTATAAAATGATCGCATGAATCGCAATAATTTTGCTTATATTTATTCCAAATAAAAATTATTTGGAATAAATATAATGAATTCTACTTCTAATGAAGTAGAATAAGTAAGGAATAATCACCGAGAGGCCGGGCAATAAACAGTTTGATATGCCCGGCTAGTGGACGGCTTACCGCCCTCGACTTCGTCTCGGGCGGTAACCTTCCGCGAGCCGGGCATATCAAACTGTTTATTGCCCTGCCTTGAGGTGATTATTCCGTTTATTCTACTTCGCGCCGGCCAACATAATAAAACAATTCATATACTTTAATAATTAGCCTTTTTCTTATTCGTATTGCATGCTTATTAAATGTATGCTGTTTAAATTCATCTCCCTCGAAAAGTAGTTCCCTTTAGACCTACGGTGAATACCGTTAGCTCAGCAACTGGCTGAATTCGTGTCTATAGCAACCAAACAAGGCTGCTACTGATCGCTAGTTTAATAACGTAGTTGTTACAATGTATCTCGCTTGCAAAACTATGTATCGACTGACCCTTTGACAGATTTCCGACACATTTTAGAAACTTTTTTATACAAGGTTTATTTTTACAATGGACCTCATGTTGGAAATGTATTTGATAGAAAACGATGCAAGCGGCATATTGATCTACTGTGCTCAGTCAGCAGCAAGTAGAGCCGACAATTCAGCGGGCAATACGCCGGATTAATGCACCCCTCCCAGCCAATCAGGATCGAGCATTCTTAAATGAAGTAGAATAAGTTGCTATAGTAACTAACATACCGTGGTCATTTTGGAACGGAAAACCTAGGGTTACCGCAAACCCTAACTTACCCGGTTATGTGACAAAACTGGCTTTGTGGAACACCCCACTGGACTCTGAACAAGAGACTCAAGACTCACTTGTTCAGAGTTCACCTGGACTCTGAACAAGAGACTCAAGACTCACTTGTTCAGAGTTCACCTGGACTTTGAACAAGAGACTCAAGTTTCACACCTCCCTTACTCTCCTAAAAAACACCCCTCTTACGCACATGTTGTATGTTTTACGTCCTACCACTTAAAAACAGTAGCCTACTTGTAAAACAGCATTGCGTAGCGTCTTATCCTAGCTATATGTGCTGTATACGGGGAAAGGGATAACCGAGCAATTGTAAATCAAAAAAACTTGTTTCTATGAATATCTTTACCGACAGCGATATATTGTTGTTTCTTTCCTCTAACAAATATACTTATAGTCGCTTTGGCTAAAAGCTTTTGCTGCTTTGGATAAAATGTCATTGCGTCTGTACTGCATCTGTCCATCAGTGTGTACTTGTGTGTCTTTACTGCATGTCAAGTTCTCTCCCTTTTTTGTGCATTCGCCACTTGAAAGAAATAGGTGCATCCACTCAGAGTTCCTACTGGGTTTCACTTAATAAACAAACTTTTCTCTTTGTCTTCTTTTATTGAAGTCTCAATTGATGGTAAATTGTAAATTATTCAGTTGCTAGCCAGGAGAAAAACCTTTAAATCATAAAACCAGAAAAAGGTTGTTTTACAAAGTGAAATTAAATGCAAACAGAAAAATTAACATTGTTTTAAATGATTGCCTTTTTCCCTTAAATTAATCAAAATAAATGATCACACTGTTAATCATTCCTAAAGTTATTTGTTAACCTTAATATGACAGTTCTAAATATAAAGATATATAATATTTACTTCTTATTTGAATAACATCCCACCATAATCCTTTTAAATATGAGCTCAGTAGAAAATCATGTACCATAACTCAATCCATTTCATTTAAACAAACATCATTTCAATGAAAGTTCAAACATGACCGAGCTGGGATTTATAGGGTTAACCCAAGCATTAGCGACCGGCCCCGTGGCTAACGGTCGCGGGCTAGTGCTTGCACAAACATTCAATTCAATTATCCACAGTCTTCGTTTATGAGCTCCGTTTCTTACCGGCTGCCTCTCTGGTTGTAAATGCCTTGTTTGCACGGGATTACAATGTTTTGGAAAGGACGAGCGCTACACTTCTTTTAAGCTTCAGTCTAATTTACTTCCGCGTTTTGGTATTGTGTCTTGCCCTTTTTATAGTCCTTGCGCAACATGGACTGGACAATGGTTCCCTCCGGTTTGTGGGTTTATTTTGGTCATTCCTTTGGTTTGACTTGACACTGCATGTGTCCATCATTGTGTACTTGTGTGGCTTCAACGTACGTGTTTATCTGTGTGTACTTCTGTAAGTGTGTGTGTGTGTGTGTGTGTGTGTGTGTGTGTGTGTGTGTGTGTGTGTGTGTGTGTGTGTGTGTGTGTGTGTGTGCGCGCGCGTGCGTGCGTGCGTGTGTGTGTGTGTGTACTCTTGGGGCTGTGCCTCATCACCCACACACAGCATTACTCTGCACATTACAAAGCCTTCATCACCAGAGCACATTCCAGACACCTTAGGGGCCTCCCCCGAAGGCCGACCATCAGGGGCCCGTGTGCACACCTGTTCTCCAGGGACCCACGTCACAACACCCCAGCTTCATGTCTGAAAACCCTGTGCCCCTCATACGCCTGGGGACCCAGCAGAGGTAACAGCAAGCTGGCAGAAATCACAATCATCTCCTCTAATCCTTCTGTTTGCCATGGCTGTTTGAACTCAACTTGTATAAAGCAATTTTAAATCATTAATATAATTAATCGGCAAATGTGGGGACGTTTCGACCTCGGAGCACGAGGGCACAAACCACAGTATAGATTGAACTGTAGCAGAGAAACCTGTTGGTGTAGAGGGGACTTGGATTGGGAGTGGTCAGAGCCATGCTGATTGTGTCCAATCCTCTCTGTGACACAAGAGGCGAAGAGGAATGAAGAATCACTCCACATTTCAAACTCCACCCCTGCCCCTAGAACCACAGCTCCATGCAGAACCCTGACCCAAGCTGCTGCCGGGAAACACAGGCATAAGATCAGCATCTCATCAGTGGGAACATAATCCATTCGTGTTCGGCTTTATGTCTGACTGTTGGGAGTTTTTTTTATTATTTTCATTTCATTACAAAAAATGCAAGGCAGTGTAAGAAGCTTCTGCCCGGTAGGCCCGAGGACAGCATCTGTAGGTGGTTCTGTTGGTTAAAGGGTTTCACTGCAGCGAGAGGTGCTCAGTAGAGGGCCTGTCCAGAACAAACCAACAAACACCTCGTCACTCACACCGCAGACGCTCCTCGAGGCAGCGGCGGCGGTGACCGTGAATTCAGTCTGGAAGAGCGATCGTTACGCTGTAGGTATCGATGGTTATCAAGGTGAAGAGTCGTTTAGTAACCTTGTGTGAAGTTATGTCACGGTCGATCGAAGGCTGAGATATTACACATCCTTCCAAAGGAGTCGCGTTGTCCTTCCTCTTCTGCAACACTCCCTGTTGGCTGCTCAGGTATGACTATACCTGAGTGTGCTTGACCCACTATGGATATTATATAAACATTATGCAGCTGGTTCCCAGAAGCGAGGGTCATTTATAAAAATGGGTTGAAAGCAATGTGCATGTGAATAAGCACGGTGGGAAATGGAGCACAGTCTACAGTCTTTGATATTCCAACACATTTTACAAAGGTAACAACAAAAATTAGCAAATGAGCAGTTTAAAATTGAGTACAGTTAGAGAAGCAGCAGGTGATATATATTTATATTTTAGCGCACTGACACGCAAGCACACACTCACACACATGCATGCACATATTTGACTTTCACCCTTCTGTCAATTGTATGTCGAGAAGGAGAGCGAGGGATTAACCATAGTAGAGGTCAAAGGTCACCTCTACAAGACACACTGATGCCATGAGCAGCTGAAGGCAGCTGTTTCATCTCGTTCAATCACGTCACACACACTGTCGCTTCCAATGCCGCTTTCTCTCTCCTCATTATCGATCAACGGCAGAACCATTTAAGGCTTCAAAGAAAACCGAGACTGAGGTAAATCGAACACGATGCTGCCATTAATTTGACAGACGCTGCATTCGAGATGAAAGTACTCTCTTGTTCGGCCTTAAATCCTGTGTTGATGACGTAAGCAGGAAAGGCTCGGTGGTTTGGGATTAAACTCAATTTTCTGTCAATCTTTCCTTGGATAAACAGACTGACATACTTCAACCCGGGAGTAACAGGAATGAGGCAGGATTATAATTCCTACAGATTAATTGTACCTTGTTAATAGCATATTGGTTAATAGTAGATCTGTTAATAGTACATCCGTTATATCTGCAGCCCAGTAGATGACAATTCATGCAATCGGTGATTCATGGCTGAACACTGGACTTGGCTTTCTGTGGACATAGACTGAAGACCAAAGAGTGATGCACGTGACAGAGCTTAGGGGTGGCTGGGGGGGAGGCGGGATGGAAAGGTGCACCACAGTTGCCTCCAGCTATGTATGCACTTTCATTTGTCCCTTAGACCACGACAACGTCATGACCTGCCTATTTCTGTAGGCCGCATAGGATGATTGCATTAGGAGATCACAAGACTAGGGTCAATGTAGATGTACATTAAAAGTGTGCAGATAGAGACCTATTAATTAGATACATTACCTCTGTGACACACAAACCCCCCCCCCCCCCGCACACACACACACACAACCACACACACACACACACACACACACACACACACACACACACACACACACACACACAGACAACCACACAAACACACACACACACACACACACACACACCACACACACGCACACGCACACACACACACCATAATAACAAAGCAAAAATAGAGTAAATGAAGGGGAGAGTTTGCCAAGTGAGTCTGAATCACTGAATCACAAGGGCTGCATTTTCGGCCGCGTTCTCCTCGGTCTCCCATGAATCATTGATACCATGCACTCACAGAGATACTCCTCACCACATTTGCACGTGCTGCAATTCAATAATTGATCAGACATGATAAACGGCCACTAAACTGATCCAAATTACTGCTTCCACGTGGCTTTCTCACTACAGATTCAAAGACATCTTGAACTCTTTTCTTATTTTGGTGTAAGTTCCGGGGAGAGCGAAAACTTTGATCCCAGATAAGAAAAGACCGCAAGCCGTGATCTCGCTTTCTAGCGCATCAAAGAACAAACACGCCAGTGTTACATGACGCAATGATAGGCAAACCCTTACCTTCTCATCGGCGGAGAACCGCCGTGTGTGACCCGCTCCTGCCCCTGCGCTTTGATTCATCTTTCAACACCTCGGGAAGCTCCTCCAAACGGAATCCAAAAGCCCTGGGAAAACCAGATCAAACGCAGATTGCCTTTGGAGTCCGCGCCCTCGAGGAATATGTTCTGCAACTATCAAAGTTGTTTAGAAGAAAATCAGCTTCATATGTCGCGGGGGACTCGTTTAGACCGGTTCAATAGTGCGTCTTAACCGCTATGGCATGCTTGGTTTCTCAGCCACTGACGCGCTATGCGTAAAGACGCGCTCTGCCGGTGCGCTGGCGCTGTGTGAGTGCAGGCGGCAGGTGATTCATTCATCCGCGAGAAAACGTTGTATGAAGACGAATTCTCTATCCTCTGCACGAAATGCAGAAACTAGCTGCTTACATAAAGCAACGCAGTTTCATTAAGGATTCAATGGTGATGTAAATGCAAAAATGAAATGTTAATTAAAACAACGTCTCACTACTTATTAAGCAAGGCAATTCTTATCAAACATGCTCTCTCTCTCTCTCTCTCTCTCTCTCTCTCTCTCTCTCTCTCTCTCTCTCTCTCTCTCTCTCTCTCTCTCTCTCTCTCTCTCTCTCTCTCTCTCTCTCTCTCTCTCTCTCTCACTCTCTCTCTCACACACACACACACACACACACACACACACACACACACACACACACCACACACACATAGACACAGACACACACACCTCACACAGACAGACACACACACCACACAGCACACACACACAGACAGACAGACAGACAGACAGACAGACAGACAGACAGACAGACAGACAGACAGACAGACAGACAGACAGACAGACAGACAGACAGGTGTGTGCTACGAAAAGTCTTTGTTGTTGTCTGTTGATAACTGATTGATCTGGAGAAAGAGACTTCCTCCTCACCAGATTAACCCCCCATTGAACCCCCTGATAATCGGGACCAATTCCTTGTTTTCTTTCATAACGCTTGCACTCACTGTCACCTCATGGTCTAAAGCAGCAGCGCCGGGAACTAGTACACACATTTGTCAAAAGTGGCGCCAAGGCCTCCCCACTCTATAGTGGTCTACAACTTTCACACAAAATAAGAAACGATCCATATATGCAGCCACAATACATGCGAGCACAATGAATACACATTTTAAACATGCACGTAACCACACATGACATAAAACGTGGGAAGAAAAACCCACAACCGGCATCTGAGATACAGAAAATACACAAAAAGCAGCCTCCCAGCCCAGCCTCCTCTCCTGCACTCTCAGGGCAGGAGAGGACTCTCTGACCAGGAGATCCACACCAGCTCTGCAGGGGCATTGCAGGATGTGTTGGAGCAGTATCTGTGTTGGATCTCGCTTATAGCTCCAACCATCCTCCATTGGGAGCCCGGGCATCAATAAATAAAGCGCTCCCCTTCTGTTGCTCCCATCATACCACACTTTGAAGAAGAGCAGCGGCTGGCCGCCTGCGCCACATGAAAGAGCCTGCACCCGCGGGTTCTGGAGAGAGACAGAGTAAGGCGGAGAGTGAGAAATGCCACCGTTTTGATCTGGAGAGGAGCTGGAGATCTCAGTGACTCGGTTCATTCATCAAACTCCTAAATGTCACCAGGAAAAGTTCAAGACGAAACGTCTGCTGAAAATGTGTGAGGCAGTGGCGATGAGGTGAGTGTGTCTGGGGTGGTCAAGGGGGGGGGAGGTGTTTGTTTCTGGAGGTTGGAGGGGGGGGGGGAGAAGCTGTGTGTGTCTTGAGGGTTAGGGTGTGACTGTGGAGAGTGTTGTGTGATGTAAGCCGGCTGGCCTCGCTTCAGCAGACAACATCTAACCCAAGGCTAGCGATGCAAACGCACAAACACACTGACGCGCAAGCACACCCTCAAACAAATGCACGCACGTCGCACGTACTCACATGGCAAAGGTTTCGCAGGAGCACAGTACAACGGTAGAGTGGATAAAACCCCTTTTTTTCCCCCTTTTTCCCCTGGAGAAGAATCCATTGAGCCATTCTTAATCAATACATATAATACCTGATCACTTAAGACAAGAATTACTGCCCAGGCCGTTAGAGCCCCAGACCCTTACCAGGGCCCCAGACCCTGACCAGGGCCCCAGACCCTGACCAGGGTCCCAGACCAGGGCCCCAGACCTCGCTAGGAGCTAGTGATTGTTTTGCATTATTTTTAGTATGCATTTATGTTTCGTGATAAATACATGTCTGCAGGCTTACACACGTATAAACATATATATTGATTGTTAAAAAGAACAAAGTCCCTGTGCACAGCCTTTTGATTCTCAGGTGCTGGTGATGTGCAGCCAGCAATAGTATAAAGCCAAAAAAAAGTGTAAAATCACTGCACACTGGTAAGCTGATTTATTTATGGAAACAACGCATTTCGCTGTTGCTTCGTGAAACAAGCTTGCAGTTGTGGAAGAGTAGTCCTAAGAGCAACTTTTTATTGCTGCCATTGATCAATTGGTCAACTGTCTTGACCTCAGACTCATATATGCACGCCTTCCATCCGTTTGTGGTTGTATTTCTATCTGAGTCAGTTTATGCAGCTGTAGTCGGACGACTGGAAGGAACTGCTAGTATGCGTCATGAGGCCTCGATGGTAAACGTTGCAGTAACCCCATGTTTCACGGGGGGAGATGAGTATGAAATGTTGTAATGTGAAATGCTGGATATTATCGTTATATATAATTATTGTGCTTAACCCTCTCCCTGCCACAGTCAACCACATAAGGGGCTCCCCAGACGCTGCAAACATCAACACCAGCAGGACAGCGGCGTTGTCATCTGTATTCTCCCACTTCTACAGTTTGTTCTCATTGCTATGGGATACAGACACTGCCTCCCTGGCATACTACGCCCCTACCCAAGACTAAATGAGGACTTGCTCTTTTCTGGTCTCCAGGTCCCTCTGGTGTCTTTCATATTCTCCTGGGTTACAGGTAAAGGGGGTGGCATGGGGTAACAGGGGTGTCGTCGATTTTGGGCAATTGGAGACCTTTGAGACGCTAACTGGCTGTAGGGGTCAGCAATACTGGACTTGGACTTGGCCTAGATATGGACCTTAAAGATTCTGATGTGCAGGTTGAAGCAATTAGAGCCCAACATGTCATGTTTGTCTATGCATTTTTTGTCTGTGTGCGAGGTGGGGGTATATGTATCTTTGTGTGTTTACGTGTATGTGTGGCTATGCATGTGTGTGCGATTCCCCCCTCTGTGTCACAACCTAGGAATATCATTCTAAACAATGTAGGCCGTACAGACTGCATTTAGGAAGCCTGCAAGGCCTTTCCCAAAACTGTCTTCAAAAATCCAGCATGTCGAACAGATTTGTCTCCAAACCTAAGAATCTATTAATTATCACACAATTGCTGTTATCCCTTACTGGCCAGCCCCCGTCATGGACAGTGCTTTCCCAGATTCTCCAAGCCTGTGCTGTGGGTTAGTATCTCCCTCTGGGGGCGTCTCCGTCTCCAACCAGAGATGTGAACAACTCCCTGGGCAGTGTTTGCTTAGCTTTATCATTTCAAAACAAATATTGTATAGTTTTATATTTGGCAATGCCATTCCTCCTCTTCCTCTTTCCTCTTGTAAATCAGACTCATTCAGGGTTTATTCCAATTCAACCGTTAATTCTTAACTATCTCGTTAGACTGCTTAAAGGTTGGGTATGGAATTCTCTTTTTTGGCCATTTTTGCAAAAATTACTTGAAATCCTTATCATAACCCACTTACAGCCACTGAGTTAGAAGTATTGACGTGAAAATTAACCAAGTCAATCATCTGTGGAGCGGGCAGGGCTCGATAAAACTCCAGCCAGTGATTTCCAGAACCACCGAGTGGCATTGGACAGTAAGTATGTCAATCAAACGGTCGTACTGCACTCCCCCTTCCCCCGCGCGTGACCCCTTCGTGCACGTACTCAAAGCTCGTGACCCAGAGCAAGCTTCTGTTTCTTGTTATCCTGCGGTAGCTACTGGAGCTAGCTAACTAGCTAATGGCTCGCTCTCGCGCATTTGTGTTCCCGCTCCTGCATGATTGCGCGTCCATGTACTTGGAATGGGTGGAGTCAGAGTCAGTGTTGAAGGAGGGGGGGTAGGACCATTTGAGTTGTGTATTTTCTGGCGTTTCGCAAATCCCATGCCCAACCTTTTAATAACTAACACAGGAAAACTTTAAGGAAACATCATAGAGAAATAGTTAATCGTTAAAGATACCATCATTTTAACTGTAGTTTTTTTACTCCACTGCGATCCATTCAAAATATCCACTTGGCAGGGCTAGTCTTAATATTTTGGAGTACTTGATTTATATTAATTAGACTACACAGTCTTATAACCAGATATTTCGCCCCCGATGGAAACCATTTCGTGGAAATGCTGCATTGTCAGCAGGGAAGTAAGCCTTATAGACTGGCATTACCTTTGATTTGCCAGCTGATTTTGCAGCCTGAAATCTCAGAAGAATTCTCGACAATTACACCTTAAACACAGTAAGCTGTGTTTGATAGTTACAACAAATGGTCCTCCCCATTCAAAAAAATGTATGCTCTCTACCTCCCCCCATCACTCCCTAAATTCTCAAATCCTCTTAGATTGTAACAGAGGTTCCACAAACAGAGTGAAGAGTAACAGGGACAGAAGCTCACCCTGTCCAGCCCCACGATCCAGACGACAGAAGAGGGATAAGATGCCATTTGGAAGAACCGTTGCCAACAGGGCTGAATGTAGTACCCTAACCCAGGGGTTCTCAACCACTGGGCCGCGGATCGGTATCGGGCCGCAGAGTATTGGACAGCAGGCCACAGAGATTTAAATATTCAAATTCCTGAATAGATTCTCGTCTTCAAAGTTCAATATTCTGCGTTTTACTGTGTATTCAACTTTGAATTCCAGATTCCTAGATTTTTTTATGCTTATTGCATACTGTTAACAGAAGATGAACAAGCTCATCTTTGTTTGGCTTGATGTTGTCGGTCAAGGAATTTTGTGCTCAAGGCCTTTCGCCCCCCGCCGGAGGCTGAGATGCATCTCCTGTGCCCGTTGCGGGTGCTGGCTATGTACGTGAAATGCTTGGCCGCGTTCCATTCCACAAAACTGTTCTTTGTGTGTTAAAGCGACTCTGGGAAGGGCCAGCTTCAGCGGGTTTCTTGCTACATGTGAGATGCCCAGGGGCTCACTCGGCCACTCTGTTTTGGAGTTCGGTGCCCCTTCTACGGCTTAGAATCTAAGCTTGTTTCACTTTAGCTTCTTTTCTACCTGCCTGCCGTCACCTTGGTTGTGTTTTCAATATGAGTGAGTGACCATTATTATGCTTTGGTTACGGTTCATAACCGGCATCGCGACATCCTGCTCTCTACCTCTCCTAAACGCTTTGCTTTTATTGAGAAGGTTTACAGTATATGTGATTTTTGTGCTTCTGTAACTTTTTGTCCCTGTTGCATACGACATTATCGGGAAAATAAGTGAGTCAATAATGACCAGCGACGTTCTATACATTATCCCATTTATTACATGGCTACTCGGAAAAATTACTTCACACGGTGCGTATTTTTACAATTACCATTCGTACTGTTGATCAGCAGGGAAATAGTCCGCCAAAGACGTTGACGTCTCTTAGCAACTGAATACGCTGGGGTTGATAAGTTACCGGACCACTTGCGGAGTGATACCAAAGACATGAATCAGAGGCAAATTCATTTCCTTGACAGTGGCCATTATATGCCTAGCAACGGTGCGTTACACAGCATTAAGAAGAGCCGTGTAATAAGCTAGCAATTCTGACCCAATGCTTAGCAGCTCTCCCTTTGGAATTGGTACTCGTGGTTGCAATTCTGAAATTCTGCTCTTAAGTATTTTGAAGCATGTTTAAGAAAAAAATCTGGGGTTCAGGCAGATCAACGCTGTTAGAAGTCCACCTTTTCCAGCGGAAAGAATAAATATGAGAAATATGTGGATTCTACTGCTATTTTTCAAAGCATAGGTACTCATAGGTAGCCTCGACTTCGAGTCTCTCGTGTGAGTACCCATAGTGTAAAGAAGGCCCGAACAACTTTGGTACACCAATCCGTTAGCTCAGAAGCTGTGAGTAGGTGGAATAGTCTTGAAACCAGTCGAAGAGTGTAACGGGCAGCTAGATGAATCACTGGGTGCACCAAAGAATCTGACTGCACATGGACGTGAGGGAGCTGAAGCACTGGAAGCAATGCAGCAGGTCACACTACTCAATGGGTAGCCACACCATCGCTTCCAGCTGACGTTCTTTAGCAGAAAGCTTGTTGATCAGCACCACACCTCGCTAATCCTCTGCTTTAATTTCCCTCTCTGATCAAACTGCTTCCATACAACATTTCTTATCTTATCTTTCTATTCAAAACCTGTACTTTTTTGTTTACTTTGTTTACCACATTTATTTTTCATTTGGATCTTTTATTCATCCCTTTAATCCATGATGAGTTCTTGCTGTGTTTTGTTTCAGTTGGTTATCATACAATAGCCCATTATTGGACCCTTGTTATGAAAGACAGGTGTGTGAACAGGCCACTCAGTTGCCCTGGTGATGCATGGGGAGGGGGGAGTCCAGCCCCTGACAGCCTAGCAGTGCACCCGTAACTTCGGGGGGCGGGGGGGGATACACTCCTTTTAATCTCGCACATCTTCGCCGCAGCCCTTTTCCATTTGTATTCATATACACAGTGTGAGATTTCTCTCATCATATTCAGCTCAGTTTGCCTTTCAACCCCCCCACCCCTCACCCCTCACCCCTTTCCTCCCCCAAAGCCATGGGATGGTGCTTTTTGCCCCAGGCTACGAGTCACAGAGCGGAGGACCCTTTGAGGTGGACGGGTGAGGTGGAGGTTTCCTGCCAAGCGCAGCCTTAATCACGGCTTTAAGCCAATGAGGTGTCAGAGTTCATCCGTCGGTAAGGACACCACCTCAAGAAAAAGCTGTCTTACCTCCACTGGAGTAACCGATTTGTTTACATAGAGTTATTCCTCAGCGGTACAGTTTGTTATTCATCACTGCTTGCCTATTCCATCATTCTGTTGAGGAGGAAGAATATAAGGACTTAATGGAGGCCTTTTCAAGACGGATGATGTGCTTTTGACACTGTCGAGACTTCATTATGAGAATCCTTTTATGACTCTCTGCTTTGTAGTCCATTGTTGTTGGAGAAACGCTATTTCCACACCGTTTCGCCGATTTCCGCTGTAAAGTCAACAAGCTTGACAGCCGCTCACTAAAGCTCATTAAAGAATCTCTCTCTCTCTTTCCCCCATCAGGCCGACCAAAACCCTGTCATTAAAACAGCCGCCAGGGCAATGGATGCTTTGGTGGAGGGATAAAAAGAGGAGGAAGACGCGTTCCTTTATTTGATGGAAACCCTAGACTAGCCATCACAAGGAGTTAATCACCTTTATCTCCTTGATAGGAAACTGCCATTAGCCATGACGGAAATATATCACACAAGCAATTTTTCCTGTGTTTAACAATGAAATGAATTATACCTCATTCCTTTTTAGCTGGATATAATGAATGCAATAACAAACCACGAATAAAATGACTAAATTAATTGCTCTACATGATAATCTTCAATCAGGAACCCAAGAATGACAAATGGGTTTGTGCTGAATTGTCCTTACAGCATTCAGTGGTCCATTGTCAGCATAAAGGAGAAGACCCTTGCTTGGGCTGCTGTCAGAGCTGGGTATGGGGAAGTTTTGCAGGTATACTTACTATTTATTCTGAGTTGCTGTAATGGTATTGTAGCCCTGGAGTACACAGAGGAGCTAGCCAACCTTACCAACATGAACGCTTAGCCCAGCTACTATTTAAGCTAAGGGACAAATGGAGGTGTGTAGCTATCAGGCTATCAGGAGAAGCACAAACAAAGAGAAAAGTGTTGTGAGCGTTTTAATTCCATGGACATACAAGGCGCTTCAAGGCCAGATGCATGGCAGCCTTGCTTCAAATATAAGCAGTTATTTTAGTCAGAGGGCCGCAGGTTGCTGCTACAGCGACACCAGTGGCGGAAAGTATAAAGCAGGATAATGGCACAACAATCAAACTTGATTTAAATGAGCTTTTTATAAACCATGCTATTGTGTGATTGAGACCATTCTATGGCTATATTCTGCACTGAAGTTACGGAGTGAACAAATATAGTTCATGAAAAGAAAATGAATGTGCTATGTAGGCCTATGCCTAACCAGGCCTGGCGCCACAAGGGGACGTCCCCTCCCTCACCTCACATTTCATGTGTGGACGAATGAATGGTCGCGCAATCATACTGTCAGTGTGACCATGCAGTAGCACTAATCTAGCTGTCTGGTTTTAAAATGGACATCCGAAAATGGATCACAAAAGGATCTACATCAGAGGACCCTGGAAGGTAAGGGATATATACCTTTTTACTGATGTGCTGGCGAGGACTGCCGTAACCTTTAATGGGCTTTGCTTAGGTCTATTATAGCGATAACTTTACCATTGCCATCGCAGATTTATCCTTGGTTTTGTGGCATTGTATTGCAATAATGATGAAGTTATTATATAAAAAGTAAAGTTATAGTTTATAGTAAAGTTCATATAGCATTGGTTTTTTGTCAGTTCTTGTGCGTATTGGCAGGTGCACTGCTTGCATGTTTTTGTTATGATAGCACTACGTCTGTGATTTGTCACGTACAATTTTGTGCGGTGGGTTTTTGGCAACGCCCCATCTCCATATTTCGTCGCCCCCTGACTGTTTTAAAGCTGACGCCGGGTCTGGGACACTGGACCAAAAACTAAAAGAGACTGACCTGTCAATGACACAATAATAACCTGACACCGTACACAAGAATGGTTACCTCATATGGACAATGACTCATTAAGATTGAAAGAACCTTCGGAGTTCGGAGCCAAAAGCTAGCAGCACCAATGTTGGATGCCAGGGGTAGTAGAAAAGATTAGTTTGAAAACAATTGGAGAGGATAAGCCTGTGAGGACTCACAAAGTGGAGGGATTGGAGGTAAGCAGTCCCCATGGCAATAACTACTTCTCATTAGAGATTACCCCCCAAAGCTTAATACCAGTAAGCAAGGATAAAATCATGACACAAACTGAGGCTGTGGCATTACCTCAGAGACATTCAGCTTCATGCATCACAAAAAAACTGAAACCTTGGCAGCAGTTCACACTTTGACAAACAATGACCTAGTGTAACCTCCGACAAGATCTCAGTGGCAGATCTGAAAGAGCTTATCTTGAACCACTACAATCAGGACTTCTCAGAGCAAGGCTATGACAAGAAACCTAAGCACTCGACACATTTGATTGCCAAACGATAGACAGAGCGGCAAGCTTTAAGCCTTTTCAAAAGATTTCGTAGGGAGATTTATAGACGATGTCCTTTATATCCCAAAACAGCTGATTCCAGGGTCTTTGCACAATAAGCAGCTGCTGGGACTGCAATATCACATAGGTCTTTACACAGTTAGGGCATGAAAGGTTAAATGGGCTCGACAAGTTGTTTACTTAACATCTCAGCAGTATGGCTATTGAGAGCTGACTAGCGCATAACTGTACAACTTATGCGATATGAACAGCAAGCTACTTTCTTGCAACATCTGAGGCATCACCCCTATGTATTGGTAATGGGTAGAGCAAGAGCTCCAATAAAACAGCTAAAATGCTAAACAAAGAACTTAAATAAGGTACTGAAGTGTATGCAAATGATTCAAGAAGTTACCTGACATACAGTAGTGCACTCAACCCTGCAGAGGGTGCCTCACCCCTTCAATAAATCTGAAAGGGCCCAGAATTCCAATGAGAGACTGGGACAAGCAGGGCAAAATCCCCAGAGCAACACGTTTCTCTTGAAGATGAAGACTCTGAGGTTAAATAAGACGTTATCACTTTCATAATTTGCGCAACCAGTGATTTAAATCCTATCTTCAAGCTGATTGACATTTCTCAACCTGGGTTAGCCTGAAGACGGCAACAGCCTGGTTATGGAAGTTCAAAGAGTGTCTCCTTTATATGAACAGGAAGATTAAAAAAACAAGCTCTGACCTACAGCAGCAGCACAAGGCGGATAGACTGACCTCAGCTCACTGCTTCAAACCTCTCAGGCCAAGGTTTGGAACATGCAAAGAAAAAGTATAAAGAAAAGTAGTAGCATCCACAAACTGGATCCTGTCCTGAGTCCAAGTCAAGTTTTAAGTATTTGGTCACAAGGCAGAATCAAGTCTCAATGCTTCTTATTGTGATAGGGTTGCACCGAAACCACCTTCCGTTTACCAATATCGACTCTGACTTTACGCATCATCAAATGGGCTGATACCGAGCTTAAATAGAAAAATTGAAATAGTGAACTTATAAACTTCGAATTCTCTCCTGTGATAGGATCTGCATCTATCCATATATGCAGGCAGAGAAAAGGGCAGCTACACTGTTCATGGGTCCTCTACCAGGAAAGCAGCTGTGGTAACCAAGCATAATGCACAATTAAAGTACTGTGGGTGTTTATAGAATAAATGGTTATCTAATTTTATTGCATCTGGATTGTTTATGAGAACGGTGCGACCACCAACAAAGGAATGTGCATCCAAACACAATGGTTAATACATGGCCTGTGACTGGTTAATGAAGTAGTGAACATCCACTCACCCGTGACCATGTGCACCAGAGGCATAAGGTGTAGTTAGACATTTCCTTCAATGTTAATGCACCAAAATACAAATTAAAGATCGTTCAGAGTCCAAGTAGAGTATCAAGTCTCAGGTCAAGTCGCAAGTCAGTGAATGTGCTACGTAAGTGCTCATTGAGTCCCATTCGCAAACTCGAGTCCCCGGAGGGTAGGTGGACGGCTGAGTATGATTACAATGCCAGTGACGTCTAAGCATCCGGCCATTCTGTCAAAAGACAGCAATCTACTTCAGACCCACATTCACAAGTTAGTGGGAGAAATCAAATGTTCTCCAAATCCAACTCTGCTACTTGAAAATATAGTGACTTTGCGTCTGACACTGGTATGCTTCTGCAAGGGATCAGAAAATGTCTGAAAATGGCACACATTTGGCGCTGATTGAGAACTGTGTAAGGGAGAGACTCATACACTATGTATTGTCATTGTCTGCATCTAGGACATAGTGAGACATGTCCTAGACATGTCTCACTATGTCCTAGATGCAGACAGCACTCTGCCAGATAGAGGCCATTCTTAATGACTGCGCCATCACCATTGTATCAGATGAAATAATTGGATGACCCTTGTGCCAAATCATCCAGTACAGCTCAAAAGCATTCTGCCACCCGGATCGTTTGAGGAACAGGACTCCTACTCAAGAAGGGTCTGGAGAAAAATCCGGTGTCTCCAGTCTTTTCCGGAAACGGTGAGAGCTATCTTCCAGTCAGACAGAGGAAGAAAAGGAAATTAGGGAAGAACCTGAAACCAGCTGACACAGTCCCTGATCGTGGATGACACAACACCTGAAAATTCCAGGCTCATGGGATTGATTGAGGGAACCATGTTCCAAAATTATGATTATGACACTATTGCATTTTGATTAGGGCAGACCTGTGTGTCCTCTTTCTATTGGAAAATCTGGAATACTTTCATTCTTTTAACCTTTCTCGAAATGAGTACTTCGCTTTAAGTCCACGTTTTTCATGTGCTCGTCCTTACGGCCTCAAGCAGGTTTGGAAAAGTATCACCACAGCCCTGACGCATGTTGAATAAACTGCAGGGAGCAGAGGCTCCTCTAGCAGTCAATGTAACCAAAGGTAAAATGCTGCTCGATATATATGGCACAAAGAATATAGAAACCATTTAAATAAATCCAAATAATGCCTTGATTGAATACCCGTTGTGCAGCCCTTCATATTTCTCCTACTTGACAGGCTTATATTCATCCATTTGATGAGGATAGGCCGGCCTCTGGAGGACCACACACTGTTATTTGGTACGTTCGCCTCTCCTCCTTTACACTGATTAGCTCGCTTATTTCGTCAAATCAGGACTTTCATCGTCACAAACCAACACCAAGCCTACCTCGTCCTCGAGTACCCTCTTATAGTCTGGAATCCAGGGAGTACTTCACTGCTTTTATGCAAGTGCTTCAGTTCACTTTGTACGAAACAGTTTTTACCTTTCTTATGTTTCCATTATAGATGTTTTTGACAAATGGTCAACAATGACAATACTTCCATATTAAAACATCAATACTTTTGATCTTTTGAAGGTTTATCCATGGTTGGCATTTGTCTTCCCACCAGTATAATAAACCAAAGCCCTTCTAGTACTTTTTAAATTTTATATATTTTTTTCTTCTAAGATATTTTCAATGATGGACTTTTGCCAAAGTATTTTTGGTTCATAATTTTACTGAAATAGGATTAACTGTATTTTCCCACTGCTGCTTGAATGCTTTTGTGTTTACACACACACACACACACACACACACACACACACACACACACACACACACACACACACACACACACACACACACACACACACACACACACACACACACACACACACACACACACACACACACACACACACAGAGCTAGAGGTTTGTTAACCATCCTACAGCTCTCCTAGGCAGGTGACTCTCTCACTTGGTTTTATCTATCAGAGTGGGAAACAAGTGTATGTAAATATCTTGTATATATATATATATATATAAGATATAGATTGACAGTTGATACGTCGGCCATTTATTATGAATGAGTGCAGGGCCCCCGAGGACGAGCAGAGCAGCAGCGAGCTGGAGACAGAGGACTGTGTGGAGGAGATGGAGGCTGTTGGCGAGGACGCTGAGATGAAGGAGAAGGTATGACAGCGCTGCTGATATGGATGACCTGGATTCCACCTCACATTCTGCCACTGCAATGAGTAGAATTTGATGACTAGGATACTGCCTTTGTACAGGCTTCTCCCAGTGCATACACGGCGTGTTTGTGGGTGCGAATAGAAATCCATAAATATATTTCTTAAACTAGTGCATATCAGTATTTGTGCTTCACATAACACAAACCGTATCATAAAACAAATTCAATGTATTCTATTAGGGCTCATGCCTTGCAGAGCGACATTAGAGTCACCTTGACCCTTGCACTTGACCCTTGACCCTTGCACTGTGTCCCTAGGAGGGAAGAGGAGGACTCAACGGTGCCATCTGGAGAGAAAGGATGATAAGCCCCACCTGAGAGCAGGACCTCGGCACACCTTGGCTTGCACCCTGCTGAGAAGTGTGATGGATGTGCGACTCTATTTAAGACTTTTTGTAATGAGAGGGTGTTATGTAAGAAGACTAAATCCACATGCAGAGTTAGACCAACAATAAGACAGGAGATGACTGGGCTACTCTGACTATGAAAACGTTAGAGCAGGCGTGGACCATGCAACATCATCATCATCATCATCATCATCATCATCATCATCATCATCATCATCATCATCATCATCATCATCATCATCATCATCATCATCGTCATCATCATCATCATCATCATCATCATCGTCATCATTATCATCATCATCATCATCATCATCATCGGGATTTTTTTTCCAATTCCCTCTGGGTATTTTTTTTATTTAATTAAGTCAAAACGAATCCTTCCTGTTCAAATTTATAATCCTCTTGCCAGGAAGATGTATGACTCTGGAATGAGTTTCATAATTGTTAATATGTAATACATATATGATTTTAATGTTTGAAAAAGCTACGATATTCATTTAACCATAGTCTTCCAGTTGTTACACTAAAGTTGCTATGCTAATGTATATATATGATTTAATGTTTGAAAAAGCTACGATATTCATTTAACCATAGTCTTCCAGTTGGTACACTAAAGTTGCCATTATATATTGTTTTAATTTCCAGTGTATATGTGCAGCAACAAACCTGCCTTCTTCCTGATGTAAACCCATGCAAACAACACGTGGTTACCATCTTATTAGTGTATTAAACAACAGGCATGCTGTATGCCCCAATGAATATGAGACAGCAAACACAATCCATGCCTAGTTTCTACTCTCCGTCAACAACATCAGCAATGCAAACATCCTTACGACTCAAACATCTTTTTCCATGCTTAAAAAACTTTTTGTATTAAAATGTAATTCCCCTAATACCAGAGCCCTAATTACATCTGTTGAATACATTTTATTATAGATGACACCCAGACACAGCGATTAATGGGTTGGTGACGGGGTGGGGGTGTGTGTTCGCGTCTGTGTGTGCCTGTCTGGAGGAAGAGAGTTTTTCCCATCTCCTAATCTAAGAGAGGAATGTATCTAACGAGGGATTAAACATATCAGCAAGAATGTGTGCGTGTCTGCGCCTGCATGTGTGTATGCATTCATGGAGATGTTTGTGTCTCTATTGATAACGCTGTCATCATATATCACAATGACCCAAGGCTGGAAAAAAACATGACACTTTAAAAAAGAAAAAAAAGACACACACTTTGAAACCCACTTCAGTTAGGGAAGGTGCCGATACATCCAACCATCCATGTAACATCCATCCCTCCATGTATCATCCATCCATCCATGTATCATCCATCCATCCATGTATCATCCATCCAGCCATGTATCATCCATCCAGCCATGTATCATCCATCCATCCATGTATCATCCATCCATCCATGTATCATCCATCCATCCATGTATCATCCATCCATCCAGCCATGTATCATCCATCCATCCATGTATCATCCATCCAGCCATGTATCATCCATCCATCCATGTATCATCCATCCATCCATGTATCATCCATCCATCCATGTATCATCCATCCATCCATGTATCATCCATCCATCCATGTATCATCCATCCATCCATGTATCATCCATCCCATCCATGTATCATCCATCCATCCATGTATCATCCATCCATCCATGTATCATCCATCCATCCATGTATCATCCATTCATCCAGCCATGTATCATCCATCCATCCATGTATCATCCATCCAGCCATGTATCATCCATCCAGCCATGTATCATCCATCCATCCATGTATCATCCATCCATCCATGTATCATCCATTCATCCATGTATCATCCATCCATCCATGTATCATCCATCCATCCATGTATCATCCAACCATCCATGTATCATCCATCCATCCATGTATCATCCAACCAGCCATGTATCATCCATCCATCCATCTATGTATCATCCAACCATCCATGAATCATCCATCCAGCCATGTATCATCCACCCAGCCATGTATCATCCATCCATCCATGTATCATCCAACCATCCATGTATCATCCATCCATCCATGTATCATCCAACCATCCATGTATCATCCATCCATCCATGTATCATCCATCCTCCATGTATCATCCATCCATCCATGTATCATCCATCCATCCATGTATCATCCATCCATCCATGTATCATCCATCCATCCATGTATCATCCATCCATCCATGTATCATCCATCCAGCCATGTATCATCCATCCCACTTTCTACAGTCCATACCCATCATTTGATCAACATTTTTATTTGTATAATCAACAAAAAGAGAGATTTTTTCCAGTCTGCTTGTGGACAAACAGTCCCTAAACATACATATCATCTAAAATGCACACTGAACAGAAGGAAATGGCACCTCACTCATAACCTGGGGCACATTTGAATTATTAATTATAGACAGAGTACTGTTGTTAGACTAACAAACAGAGGGCATCATACAAATCATCCTAATGCATACTACTGATAATAATAATAATAATAATAATAATAATAATAATAATAATAGTATAGATTATTATTATTCAAACCTGGGACTCTAGGGTAGAGCAACGGCAGCACCGCGTCCTGGTGACTTGGGTTCAAGGGAAAGATGAACGCGCTGAAAGAGATTGTTCAATTATTGACGCCACTTCCTTGGATTTGTGGGCTCCACGATGGCCGTCAGGGCGCAAGCTGATGCACAGAGCGATGGACGCCTTATGGACAGATGCAGCCGGTGTGCGTCACTGGGCCGGGAGCTGGAAGCACTCAGAGGCTCTCAGGGTGAAGGGAGCTGGTCAGATGTACACTGGGCAGGACCTCATCAGAGACTCATTCTAGATTCAGTCTGCCTGGGGGACGCACTGGAATCTGTGTCAGCACTAAGAACTTCTGGGTTTGATCCCCAATGTCCACAAATGTGGGCCTACCTATCTACTCTGCTCGTTTGTGAATTATTAATTTGATTGGTTTCAGATTGACACATCCAGAAAATCAAATCATGAAAATAATGTATGCAAACTGAAGGCAAATGTAGAAAAATTGTCCTTGAGATGAGTTTTAAATTATTATCTTATATTGGTATTCTAGAAATTAATCGATGATGCATTTATACGAAATGAAATAAAAGGTCACTCAACTAAAATAGTCTCTATGATCTTTGACATGATAAAAGCTCATCCAGCACTTGGCACCATTCATCATCAGAGATCATCATTTAGCAGGGACTGGAGTTGTTCATTAGTAACCCATGCAAAGTAGAGCAGAGGCTGCTGTTCACACGTCCACAGAATGAGAAAGAAGACAAAAAAATGGGTCAGAATCTGCTCCCGACCCGATTCAGTGCGATCCTCAGGTTTACCGAGGGCTGGGATGAGTTTTGCCGGACATAATCCTGGCAGCTATCACATGGTCCTGGCTGGTACAGCCTGTCCCTGGGTAGCGGCTAAAAATGTGAACGCAGCTTGGTGGACTTTGCAGAGCAGATGGCCACAGCGATGGCGCATTGACTAGGTTTAAAAGGCTCTGACCGTTGACATTAACATTTAATCAATCAGCTAGGAAACTCTGTTATGGAGCAACCAACAAACGGACAAATAAGTGTCCTTGAGGCTATTGCTAAATAGACGCTCTTTGGTGAACGTGCGCATGGTGGATGATGGAGGGACAGTTGGTTTTTTTTGCTTTGAGTGTCATGCTGGGATTAATGGTACATGGATAAACACACACACCACTGTAGCCTCCCTTCCCTGCTGCCCCAGCAGGAGTCTGCTAAGAATAGTGCAGTTTGTTGTGTGGCAGGAAATGTATGTCAAAGTAACCCCCAAGCTAGCATCTGAAATAGAGGGTAGAGCTCTGATCTATCACACTTTTAGGCATGCAACGTGATTAATACTAGGAGAACACGATTTAAATATGGTCCATTATAATTTTATTACAATGTGTTTATTTAGTATCACTCCACTTATATAGTTCCTAGTAGAGATATACCGAATAGGTATTTTTGAAAAATGTCTATATTATGATTCGGTTCCAGGAGTTACCATATATTGTACAGCTATCATACATCGCAATAGCTGTTGAACCTCTATATTGTTACCAGCTGTTGCCTTTATGAAAAATTAAACATAATTTTTTGAATTAAATGGCACAGCAAGATGAATGGAAAGCAGGATATACAATTCCTTCTCTGCATTCTCTTAGAGTTGCTGGAAGTGGCAGGACGAGTTGAGGAACAAACTCTGAGTGTGATGCTCGACAGAGGAGCCTAGCCGATACATCACTGCCACCTTACCTTTACAACAATAGCTCTTACATTCCCTGTGCAGTTGGTGTCCTGCATAATTATATGGGGTCTGTGAGTTTGTTTTTCACAGGGAAGTTTGTCTCAACCAACAGCGTGGGTTGCATGGAGAAATGCAATCACTCCAATTACTCTTTAAAATTGTCTGTGTATTTGGTCATTGTTAAATCAATTCGTAAGCCACGTTTTCTCCACCATCACCCTTGTGGATTGATTAGAGTGTTACCTTATAAATCCTACCGATGAATATTATTCCCTAACCTGTTTCCTGTTTCAATGTAGTATATTACGTCAGGATCCCGTCTATGGTGAATGGTGCAGAACGTAGGTAGCAAATCAGCCATATATAGTAATTAGCAAACAAAAAAAAAAGATATGTACTGAAGATGAAGGTCTTATACTTAAAGGTCCAATTTCATGAAGATGTCCCTTTATGAGGTTTTTTAACATTAATATGAGCTCCCCTAGCCTGCCTGTGGTTCCCCAGTAGCTAGAATTGGCGCTAGGTGTAAAACGAGCACTTAGTGTCCTGCTCCACCTTTGAAAAATGAAAGCTCAGACGCTCCGATTTTGATTTTGGCCTATTATGTCCTCATAAGAGGCCAAGTTACCTCCTTGCCTGCCCAGAGAATTTTGGCCCGCCAATGAGACTATGAGCTATGAACATGCGAGTGCCTAATTTGTGTTTGTGTGTGTGTGAATACACACAATGTAACGCAAGTGTTCTCTTCTTTGTACACCTCTTTGTTATTTGGATAACCGTTCTGCTGTTGGTGTTATGGCGCATACCACGTCAGGTTCTCTGAAGTCTCTGGTATTTCCACGAGACTCGTAGTGGGGGTTATCTCAGACATGGTTGACAAACATTTTGGGGAAAGGGACTTTGGCTTTGGCTCCCTGAAGTACATGAACCGCGACCTGGAGGAGAAGGGATTTTTGGCCGCGATTGTCTCCTGCCGGAGCCCCTCTGAGCTCCGGCAGGAGACAATTACAGTCAACAATTGCGGGCAACAATCCCTTTCTCCTCCATGTCTTGGTTAAGTCAACTTCAGATTGATGTGGAAGTGGAAGAACCAGAGAGGTTGGAGAACCCGACGCAGTCGTTTCAGATTCATAATATCGTCTTGAGGCACACATAGCTTTTGGCAGTGATAATATGTATTATATGGTATAAATATCTACGTACAATATGATATTATTTTGATATAGAGCTCCAGGACTCTCGCTGGAGCACCCAGAGTGTTGGAATATTTACAGAACACTGCTTAAAGCTGTGTGCCATTGCGATACATCCACTGTAAACAGAGCGCATGGCACCGTGGCCACAAGCTGCTCAGGGCCACACCCCCACCCTCCACCTTGACCAGCTCATTGTGGGACTGGCTCCTAGTGGCTGTAATTCTTTATCAATGCTACATTTCTTGAACGTCTTCAAATACTGTATTAAGGACCCACTAGCACTTATATATAAGCGTCCATCAAGTAGCATGCCATGGGATCTTTAAACTACCGTCCGTCACCAACATAAATGAGAGTTTCTGCCTGTATTGGGCGTCATGCTTCACACCAGTTTATTTATGGCTATTATGACCAGTATGGATATAGAGTATATGTGCCTTCTCTAGTAGTTGCCAAGCCCCCATCTGCTCCTGTGTGTTCTGTGGAGTGGTATATTGTCTGAGAACAGACTTCGACTGAAATGCTGCAACAACATGGCTCTGTGTTGAAATGCGTCTGCTTTTCCTCTCGGCGTGTGCGATACCGTGCTGCAGTGCTATCCGTGGTGGAGACTCAGCACAGCTTGTTTAGTGCAACTTTTCGACTGGGGCAATGTGAAGGTTGTTCGTGGATAAACTGTTTATGAGTGTGCACCTAAATCAGTCCGTCAGGACTGAGTTATTTCTGGAAGGCTCTGTGAGAACTCAGCCTCAAGGGGGTGGGGGGGGGGGATGCTTTGATCATTTGGAGAGCGTGCACAATATTTTTATAATTCACTCCTTATTTTATTTCATTAACCAAAATTATTTCACCTCAGTGTTCCGTGACGTTGCTATACATGCACGGGGGGGTGTGTGTGTTGTGGTGAGTGTGTGTGTGTGTGTGTGTGTGTGTGTGTGTGTGTGTGTGTGTGTGTGTGTGTGTGTGTGTGTGTGTGTGTGTGTGTGTGTGTGTGTGTGTGTGTGTGTGTGTGTGTGTGTGTGTGTACTGCTCTGCATATTCATGAAACACAGAGCATAGCAGAATGATTACCTCGGCAGCCAATGAGGAAAAAGTATCAGCTGTTACACTAACTTCCTTCTGAAGAAGCAATAGTTAGATATGTGTTGAGACTTTGAATGTGTGTGGGGTGTGTGTGTATGTGTGTGTGTGTGTGTGTGTGTGTGTGTGTGTTGTGTGTGTGTGTGTGTGTGTGTGTGTGTGTGTGTGTGTGTGT
>OLKM01001712.1:80000-93385 GCA_900291075.1 Melanogrammus aeglefinus
GGGGGCTGCACCACAGAAACACGCTCTGACCGCGTGGTGTGGCCAGTAGGGGGCTGCACCACAGAGACACGCTCTGATCGCATCTTCCTGTTCCACCAACGAGGAAGAGAGTGGAGCACAACAGTGAAGCTAAACTCAGCTAAGCTAGGCGTCATCATGCCTGCTGCGGTGATTATGGAGGAAAACTACGATAAACTGTTGGAGCAGTGTGAAACTCAAGAGCTGGAGGTGAGTTTCTCTTCCGGGTTTCAACACTTGATTTGTTAATATAGCCGTTAAAACGGTGTATACCTAGCCACAGTGGACTAGTCGGCTACGATAAAAACCGGCTAACGTTAGCCTCATGTGATGATAACTTCAACAGTAAGGTGTGTTACAATAAGGACAGGTTGTAACAGTAAGGTGTGTTACAATAAAGACAGGTTGTAACAGTAAGGTGTGTTACAATAAGGACAGGTTGTGACAGGAATGTGTGCTAACTTTTCAGCCCACCTTTTCTATTTCTTGATAATTCGCCTTACTGTTACAACCTTTCCTTTATGTATGATAACACACACACACACACCTTACTGTAATAAGAGCTGCTCACAGACGTATTGAGCACGATGTCTTCAGTCAGAGGCTCCCCAGACCGCTGCAGTAAGGTTAAGGTGATACCTACAGAAACAGACCCTACACAGTAATCCCCTCTGTGCCAGGAGAGGCACATTCACTGTAATATCTTTTTTTTATTTGCACATAGATGGAAAGATCTTGCCCAGAAGCGTACATTCTATAATTACTCTATTTTGATCTAAGATAGTCGTTTTTTAATTTATAAATACTTTCTAAATCTGTGGTCTGTATTTTTGCCCAGTTCATTATTGGTGCTTTTGTCAGTTAGGTGTGTTCTTCTTTGTCGTTTATGTGAATTGCTGCTACAACATTTCCATTTTCCTATCAGGGTTTAATAATATAATCTTTTCATCAATATCTTAACAGGCTCCGGGGGGCATAGCAACACCTCAAGTGTACGCTCAGCTGCTGTCCCTCTATTTACTGCATAACGACATGTGAGTACACATTATAGTTATGGATTACATGGAGAGTAGCATCTTAGCAAGTGCCTTAATTAATGTCTGTTGTTTTCTCTTAGGAACAATGCCAGATACCTCTGGAAGAGGATACCACAGGTCATTAAGTCGGTAAGGCCGATTCAACCCGGATTACCTATCCCAAAATACACGGTTTATTGGAACATTTCAAATATTAAATTAGCCTAAATTCAATCTTTTTTTGTCACGGTTATATAACAATGGTTCCCCCCCCCCCCCAAAAAAAATGTTTCCATTTTAATTCCAATGGGAAACTCACTATTTCTAATTGAAAATTGGCAAAAATTGCTTTCTTATATCACACTTGTAGTTTACTAGTACTGTTTGGTTATTTTATTATTTGCGATTTGGTCAGCTCAACACATGAATTTACCAAATTGAAATGAAAGTCTGTTGCAAATGGGATATGTTACATCATGTTTTATGTCAAAATCAAACCAGATATTATTGTAGTAGTTGGGACTAAAGGGTGGAAGGATCTGTATTCATTATTTTGGGATTTGTTTGAGTGAGTGGGAGTAGGTATCACCAATTTAGTGTTACCTAAATGTAAGCCTGAGCTCATTTGATGCGTTTTGATGTTGCGTTCCTCTTGTCAACAGGCGAACCCTGAGCTAGCAGCCATGTGGGCCGTCGGTCAGAGGATTTGGCAGCGAGACTTCCCTGGCATCTACACGGCCATCGCGGCCTTCCAGTGGTCAGAAAACATCCTTCCTGTCATGGAGTCCCTGAGAGGTACAACATCAACCGCTGACAATTGTGTCAATACACACAAACTACACCGCGGCTGAACCCAAGAATGAGCCAGACATTCGAAGTTTGACAGGCAACGAATAGGTCAGCTTTTTCAGCCATGACCCCATGCACAAAAATAGATTGATGCCAGGGTGTCTGGGCATCCTTAAAAAGTCTTTAATTCATGTTTCTAAATTTAAGGCCTTAAAGAGTCTTAAATTTGTTACAAATGTCATATGCTGGTCTTAAATACTGTAACTCAAGGTCTTAAATTTGTCAGGGCAGGACTATATATTATTTTATTTTTCTCGAGGGACTTTTCAGGTAGGACATGTAGAGAGGCTTCTTTCTTGCTAGCTGCAAATATAAACGATTATCTGCGTGCTTGCTAGCTAGTCTGCGACAATGGGTAGTTGCAAATTCAAGGACAGTTGGCTGGAAGACGTCCTTTTCTGAAGTGGGCTCGCGTCTGTTGCCAACCCCCACCATCGCGTGTTTTAAGTCTTAAATTTCATTCAAGGTGGTATGAAAAAGGTCTTAAATAGTCTTAAATTTGACTTGTTGAAACCTGCAGATACCCTGATTGAAGCAATTAATAGTATAAAGTAACGCAGTCGCAATTATAATCTTTATAGCTAAAGATATGATGCCTATACGCACGGTTGAAAAACCGGGTTTCAAAAGCTGCCTGTGTGAAAATATGTTTCTCTGAACATTATTCCCTCAGCTCTCCAGCAGTTGTTTTCATCTTTGTTATCTTATTATACAATGTTCAGTATACTTCCTCTAAATGTTTGAGAGACATTTGGGGGGGATCACAGCAGTTCTTTACATATTTTTTTAATTATTCAGTGTTTAAGTAAAGCCATGTTGGTTCTGTTGAATGTTTATCACCTTTTAGTTCTGCTAATAAATAACTATTATGTTACAAAACATAATTTACCTTCTGGTTACTTGTGGATACTCTTAGAACTGTAAATTAAGCATTATAATTATTAATTATCTTGATAATAATCTATCAATATGAAGTATCATATTCAGATCTAACACTTTTGATATTGTATCGTCCAGCGCTGCGGTATTGGTTTGACTTTCAATTACGACCAGCAGGCGTCCGGCTCCAAAGCCTGGTTGACTTTAATCCAACAGAGAGTAGTGTACGTTTTCACAGCAATTATTGATGTTTACTTCATACATTCACATTCATTCTAGTTAAAGAATTCAGTCATTTTAAATGGTATTGAACAAATGTTTTGGTCTATTAAAAAGTACAATTTAGTTGCATTGACACATTTGAAACCAAAGTCCCCTTCAACAAAATCTAGATTATTTTAACAATTACTAACTTTGAATAATAATATTAATTACTCTTGTATATTGTATGTCTGTCCCGGAGACATCAATTCAAGCTTTGAATAATCAACAAAAAGACTTGCGATGCGTTTTTCATGTTTTTGTTAGCTGTTCGTTTTTCGTTGTAATTTCTACAGTATTTCGATAACACAAAAAGCTTCAATTTCACGTGGGATTTCTGCGTGAACGTCGAGTCCGACTCGGCTCTGGGGGAGCTTCAGTGCAGCCCAAAGGTTTCCAAAGACACACTAGTTCCACAAGTATGAGCATAGCCCTACCTCTGATTTCACACGCGGCTCGACTAGCGCTCATCACATGCAGATAGATCTCTCTGGCACTGTTTTGGGGGTCACATCGCCGTAAGAGGAACAACATCACTGTTTGTTCAGTGATTTTAAACATTGACATAGCTGCTAAATATGTTCATTATTTAAATCCTTCTGAAATCATATCCCCCCCCTTATCGTAAAGTATATGGATGCAGTTGAGCAGTGGGAGCGCCACCATAGAAAACAAAACCTGGGGAGAACCCTTGATCATTCATATCATTAGGGTGCATGGCACCCTTTTCACAGTGTATCTGGATAACTATTGTTGTTGGAATTATATATTTTATTCAAGTTTTAAACTCTCTTCACCCTATTTGTAGGAGCAGGGCTTCTGAGAATTTGGTACCATTCTGCCAATAGGGGGCGCTGTGATTCACGGTCAAAGTTAAAGGTTAAATTACCCCCACCACCCCGATGCATAACAGATTCAGGAGCATGGTGTACATATCGTATTTGGCGTGCTCAACTTTTTTGCCTCTTGGACCCAAAATGTCGTAGGTCATTGTTTTTATCTGTACAGGGAACATTTCCCAAAATCTTCAAAAAGTTGCTCTAAATAACCACATCCCCAAATTAAACACAATATGGTGCACATTATCAATAGACATGTCTGATCTTAAATTTAAAAGGGATTTTTGATTGTGTTTACAATTATTAAAAAAACATAAAAAGCATTTTAATACTTTTGATTTGATTATGTAAACTAAAAAATAACTATCAGTTTTCAGATTAAGCAATACATTGAAGTTTATATTGAATAGTTCCGCTATAAATAGATGAAGATAGTTGTAGGTTCGACAAGAATGTGTTTTATTACGTTACAAAATATCAGTGTGGAAACTCAACAACAACAGCAACAGCCAGGCACGGGTGTGCGGACGTGTTTATCCACTGGTCAACATTCCCTGGGGGGTCGCTGCATCACGGACACGCTGGTCACGCAGACCTTGTTTATCGCTCCAGAGTCTCGACTTATGCTCACCCAGTGAGCTCTGTCACTGGGTGAGCCGTCGTGGCGCAGCGCTGTAACATGTGACACCAGCAGGGGCCAGGTTTCCCCGAAAAGATCCCTGGCCAGCCGGCCGGGAGGAATGTGTGCCCTGGTCTGGAAGTGTCGGGTGTCACTGCCTCTGCAGGGTCACTATAAAGGACGTGGTGGCTGCTAGCTCCTAGCCAGAAGCCTAAGCAAGCACGTTGAGAGTGACAGCAACACAGCATTAATCTCTACCCGCCTTCCACTCTGCTGGAGGGCAAGGAGACGAGACCTTTTTGCCGCTGAACAGATATTAGTAGAACCACCGAAGAAAGAAAGCAGATTCTTGTATCGGGTCGTGGCGCAAGGTAGAATCCTTTCAGCATCTCAGTCATGGATGTCCAGAGGACGGTGGGCCGTCCCCCCAGCCCCATGGAGAGCCTTGAGAAGCAGCTTAGTTGCCCCATTTGCTTGGAAATGTTCACCAAGCCGGTAGTCATCCTGCCTTGCCAGCACAACCTGTGCCGTAGTTGCGCCAGCGATCTTTATGACTCGCGCAACCCCTACCGCTTCTCCGGTGGCGTCTTCCGCTGCCCCACCTGCCGCTTTGAGGTGGTGCTGGACCGCCACGGCGTGCACGGACTCCAGCGTAACCTCCTGGTTGAGAACATCATCGACATTTACAAGCAGCAGCAGGAGGGCAGCAACACCGGCGGCAGCGGGAACCCGGAGCCCTCCCTGAAGCCCAAGGAGTCCAAGGAGCCCCTGTGCCAGGAGCACGAGGACGAGAGGATCAACATCTACTGCGTCACCTGCCAGGTGCCCAGCTGCTCCATGTGCAAGGTGTTCGGCCAGCACAAGGACTGTGAGGTGTCGCCCCTGTCCAGCGTCTACCAGGCCCAGAAGGCTGAGCTCAGCAACGCCATCGACACGCTGGTTGCCAGCAACGGGCGTCTGCAGGCCCTGCTCCACCAGATGGAGGACTCCTGCCGGGCCGTGCAGGAGAACTCCCAGCGTGCCAAGCAGGGCCTGGCCGAGCGCTTCGACCTGCTCTACGCCGTGCTGGAGGAACGCAAGGGCCTGATGCTGGAGCAGATCGGGACCGAGCAGGACCAGAAGGTGGCAGCCCTGAGGGCCCTGGCCCAGCGCTACGGCGAGCGGCTGCTGGCCAGCTCGGAGCTCACGGACACCGCCGTGAGGGCCCTGGAGCAGGGCGGCGCTGCCGAGTTCCTTCTGGCCTCCAAGGGCCTCATATTGCGGACCAAGGATGCGGCCAAGGGCTCCCTGGGCGAGGAGAGGCCTGAGCCAGGGTTTGAGAAGATGGACCACTTTACCCTGTCCACGGAGCACGTGGAGGGGGTCCTCTCTAAGATGGACTTTGGACTGCCTGAGGAGGATGAGTTTGAGGATGCCGAGGAGGAGGAGTAGGGCGTGTTTAGTGATGGACTTTTGAATAACGAATGTGATTTTGCAGGTTTCTTGACCTCAATGTTATGGCAGGGACTCCAGTTGCAATAGGAGATGGTGAAGGAAAGTCAGTTGGTTGTTATCTTTGGCATTGGTTAACCGATATGTTAAGTCAAATGTGAGCACAATCGTGTTGTTCTACTGCTGTTTTCTAATTTTTATACTTTTATACTACTGCAACACCATTATACTGATATTCCTCAACATGATTTTGTGTGTTAGTTCGTACATTTTGTTTACATTTTTTTTTTTAAGTTTTTGTTTGTTTTCTTCATAATGTGTAGTTAACAGGAATAGTAGTTTCACTCTGATGTTGTTTGAATGCATCTTCTTTATGTTTCATAATGTTCCACATAATTGTTTGCAGTAAATGCATGTACTAGGATAAGAATCAACCTGAGAGCTGAAAATAAACCTAATATAATGTAGAAACTGTCCTGGTCTTCCCTTTGGCTTACACTATTTTATCGTTGATCGAATATACAATGCAAAGAGGTTATCGTCGAGAAATTATTCTGATCTCTTTCTCTTGGACTCCCTGAGATCTCTCTTAGCAAGAGATGGGTTTTAAAACAAACCAAAAAAAACAAAGACAAAAAGGCCAGAGCCTGGCTGTTGCCTTTGCTGGTGAAGCAGTGAGGCGTTGGGATGGGGCTATTTTTAAAAGAGAGCTGGTGAGGAAACGATAGCCCTGAAATAGCCCTCCACTGAAGGGCAGGCTGGGTCCTGTTTCCAACCATAATCCGACCCCCAAGCCCACACCCCTCCCCAATCGTCGCTCAGCAGCTTCTTCCCATCTGGGTCCTGCGGGGGTGGAGAAGGGGTAGGAGGAGGAGGAGGAGGTGGTGGGCCAGGCATGCCTATCCATGCTCCCCAATATGAGTCATCTTTGAACAGCACCTCGATGGGTCAAGAAGTCGGTGGTATAAATACCCGTTTGACTGTGGACGTAAAAAGACCCTCCCCCTCGCCTCTCTTAAGGTGACCTGCTTGGCCTGGTTTGGATGGAAACCCGCTGATGCATGTCTGTTGGAATCAGATGGGAGCCCACACTTACGCCTCTGTACAGCTGCTGTTGCTGTAACGAGGTCATTTTACAAATCGCTCACGTTTAGTAGTACACAAAGAAAGTCGTGTGATGGCATCAACCTCGGTGTCTCCATGTTTGCCCCTTCCCTCCAGATAACACGGCACACCCTACAGAACCACATTCAGTGGAAACAAGAAGGCCAACCTTGATGACCTCTCTAGGTATCTGCTGCTGCTATTTGCGATCACTCACCATCGAGTGTGTGGCATGTTCTCTTTCAAAAATGACCTAAACCCCCAAACTCAAACGCTCCTCCATGGAAAAGAGTTCGGTGGTGGCGGTGGTCTGTTGCCGAAAGTGGGCCGTGTGGCGCGGCGGGGGGGGGGGGGGGTTCTTGGAACAAATTCTTTGGCCTTCTGAGACAGCTGCCTTCCCTCATCGCCCACACTTGTTATTGTTACTGCTGCTACCTCTGCAGCAACACACACACACACACACACACACACACACACACACACACACACACACACACACACACACACACACACACACACACACACACACACACACACACACACACACACACACACACACACACACACCAAGCAGTTGCTAGGCTATGACAGGGGGGGAAGGCCGAAGCCCGAGGGGGAGAGTGGCTTTCCTACATGGTCACAGTCTGAGCAGGTTGGCGGGTTTCCGTGCGTTTATCAGCAGGCGCTGCGGTATCACAACGGGAGGGTGTTTTAGATGGCGGGGTGGGGCCGCTGACAGGAGGAGGCAGATACAGTCGCTAGCGTCTCCACAGCTCTGCTCGCTCTACAGGCCGCTGGCTGTGGGGCAAGCTGTGTGTAGAATGGGGGACAGCAGTTGGGACAGTAGGAAAGTGACGGGATTTGTACATTTGGCCAATACCCTGAATGCCTTTCATAGCTAGTTCGATCGACATCAACAATCCTTCGTATTTGTCCTTCAAGACTTCTCTTTGTGAGTCATACTAAATGATTCACCGCCTGGTTCACACGATGTAGATTCAACAAGTTTTCAAAAAAGATTATATAAACGATTTATGTTAATTACTCGTCTTCATTGATATGCAATAATTTCTGGTTTTATTATAGCTTTTATCAAAAAGGATTTATCACATGCCACAAATATTTGAGGGATGGGTCAGGGGAGCCAATGAAGGTCGATGGGTGGAACTCGAGGTATGCTGATCACTGAAATCACCTGCAGTCCATCCCAAGTGTAGGCACACTGTGTGCAACAGTAGCACATTGTAAGGGTAGCTGCAGTATGTACTACAAGTTAAAATATTAATCCTGTGGTTTGGAGGGCAGCCTATGCATGTGTTAGGTGTTTCTCATGTACCTCATTGCAGTGTACTTGTGCCTCCAGAGGGTACGCGTCAGCGGGCGTACGGCCTGGTGGCCCAGGCCTACACCTCCATAGCAGCCCAGGACTTTGCCGCCTTCGTGGGGTACTCGGTGGATGAAGCCGTGAAGGGTACGTCTGAAACATGCTCCCCCTTATGGACTAAATGGCGTCACTCAAAACATGCTCCTCCTCCTGGACTAGCTAGGACTGCATGGGTCGTAGCATTGATTTGTTATTTTCTACACAACTGCATTATGTATTCATTGTATAACTGAGGTGGTCAGTAATCGACTTGTCCCTAGGGCTGTTGCGATTTCCATTTTTGCGTCAAACGATCACCAAACTACAGTAATATTATAGATTGTTCAATATTGACCAAAATAATCGTGATTTTTCTATAATCGAGCAGCCCTACTAAAGTTAGAATTTTTTATATTTTATAGTATTTGACTACCACTTTTTGAAATACACAAAATCCAGGTTTGAGCAGGGAAGGGAGTCTTGCTCATAGATGCCTACATAGAGGTTTTGAAGACAACCTTTTCTACACTGTCCCTGATGAGTGTTACTATTTACTGAGTGTTTTGCGTGTCCGCTCCATTGCAGGCGTTGTGAGCCAGGGTTGGCAGGCCGACCCCAACACCAGGATGGTAATGCCCCAGAAGCCAGGTAGGTGGCACTGTTGCTCTTCTTCTCCACACCCTCCTGTTCTCTGCACCAGATGTGGCCTCCGGCATTGGACCTCTGTCTTTCTCTGGCTCGCTTTGCAGACACCCACCTCAGGATGTCCAGCTTGGGAATGTTTTTTTTCCCCTCATGACTGACTCGCTCGCTTTTCTGCGTTTTCATCTGGAAACTTTTTATCTTTCCCTTTTTTATGGGGGGGATTGGATCTGAACCCATCCTCTTCCCCCTCATAAATTTGGTCATCACCCCCGCCCACTGGGCTCGTACCGTGCTTATTTTCATCAGTTGGACTCCCCTCTCTTCCTTCAGCTCTATCCATCTCCCCCCCCCCCATACCCTCTGACAGTGCAGCGTGCACAACGTCCATCCATCCACCCTCGTGGGATGGGAGAGGAAGATTTTATTTAGTCGCGCAAACATAGAGATGGGCGGGAGACCTGCGGTCAGACCTCTGTAATCAGGGAACCTTGTTGTCCAGGCATCTGCCGCGCACATGTCCTCCAACACAATCCACAGAATGGGGAACGAGCTTCACTGTGTCTGAGGAGAGATGGCTCCATGACCTTGTTCTGAATACAGGGGGCACCCTCTCTCTCTACAGTACATTTTATCTGCTGGGCTGAAGTCGACATGGTGTCGCAATAAAACATGCTGTATATATATCACAATATGACAACACATTAATGCAACACAGCAACGACAACACATGTTGGGGAGGCAGTTGAAATGAACATGCACGGATGAGTCCTGCCCTCCGGCCGGGAGGGCAGGACTGCATCAGCGGGAGCTACGGCGCGATGTCGGAGGGCTTCTGGCTCTCTCTCTCCCTCATCCTCCTCCTCTCTTCCTCCTGCAGACCCTCCCCCTGTGTCGCTGGTTCCCAACGAGCAGCAGCTTGCCCGGCTGACGGACTACGTGGCCTTCCTGGAGAACTGACAAAGCTTGAGCGCCTTCTTCTCTTGATCCACCACCACCACCACCACCACCACCACCAATACCACTAGGTGGTGGAGGGGGTGGTGGCCCACTTGGCGAGGTGAGGGGCCCCTCTTGGTGGTCCCCTCAGCAGCTGCTTTCAAGGCTGTGAGCAGGAGGTGAACCAGACCAGACCGAGTGTGGATCCTTTAAGACGGACGCTTTGCCGTGGTTGTGTGAGCCGACGCTCTTCATCACATAATGTGTCTGCATTATTCATCCATTAAACGTCCTGTTCTTAGCACTTAAGAACTCCCAGTGTTCCCACAGCTTGCGCTAGGTGCAGGCCACACTGGGGGCCTTTGATTGGACCTTCTGTTGCCCTTGTGTTCTTTGTTTATGTTTACACCTGGTGAATAAATATTCTCATGTCTCAGATGATACATTTGTTTAATTTAAACATTTATTTAAATGTGATTTGTTTGCGATAAAATGCCTGACATGGTTGGGCTCACTTCTGTATGTTGGAAATTAGTTTTAAATGTCCTTCTTGGTTTCATTAAGATCGTCTTATGGTAGAGTAATTATCACGACCTCGAAGGCTAATTGGGAAAGGAAAACATAATCGGTGTGTTGTGGGTGGTGGGTAATACATCTGGTGGTTAGGTCTTGAATGCCGGCTCTTAGCATGTGCTTTAAAATATGCGCATTGCGTTTGACAACAAGGCAAACTATGAGTGCACGATCTCCTGTGAAACTGTGTAACTTGTTAAACTGTCTGGAAGTATAATAGTATTAAGTCAACAATAGCAGTTAGTATGCGTTGCCCTGAGTTCCCGTCAGGCCTGGTTCACATCTGGTGAGTCAAAATACGCCAAAGAGAACCGTTGGCTCATTCATGTGAAAATGATCAAAAACGTTTGAGGAGCATAACGGAGAACCAGACTGGGAGAGCTCCCCACAACCTCAGCGGTCTTCAAGGAGGTCCTCACCCTGGAACCCAACCGTGTCAGCTCAATGAAGGTATGTTCACAGAGGAGATGGTTCTCTGTTTCACCTCTTGCCTAAATGTACAAGTTCACATAAACGGTTCCATGTCTGGCAACTCATAGTGCACACACTAGCCCACCCCGTCTACCTCGTGGAAGTTGTTTGTACTTGCCCCTTGACTTGCATCTAAATTACAGATGGATTCTGTTTGTGTATGCTCCACCCCCTCCCCCCCCCATACACAGTGATAACACGATGTGCCGTGCTAAACATAGCAACCCCGCAGAGTGTTTGTGTCCCTGCTGTTAGCATAAACACGTGTTGATTTGCCATGTGTTGAACGAGCACCAGAGTGTATGCATTAAGGAACATAGATGTCACTGTCCCCCTAGTGGTCAGTATGTGAAATACAGCCGGCCTTGACGAACGTGGATGTGATTGGTGTACAGCCCAGGTCAGGAGGAGTGGGTCCCTAAACACACATACACACGCATGCTTTTTTTTAGTTTGTCGCTCCTGTTGATTTTGGTATCTCTGTTTTAGCCTTATGTATCCACACTGATCTTATCCGTCTTCTGATGGGTCTCTTCGTTGTGTATTCAGGATGAGAGTGTGTTGCATGTATTTCTGTCTGGCAGCTGAAGTGTATGGGTTCAGTGACAGCAATCTTCTAGAACAGAACGCCGTGGCAGTTAACTCACTCCGGGTTTAGTTTCCTCGCTCTCCGCCAGGAGACGCCTGACAAAATGAACGATGATTTACAGATACAACTTGAATGACAAAAAATAAATAATTTTAATTGCTGAGTCTAAGCTATAATAAACAGTTGAAAACCACACATGGCTGGCTAGGTGGATCCTACATCCTCCACACAGATGTACACCCCCCCCATATCAGTGTCCCAGCCCATGTCACTGAGATACTGGGGCCGGAGGCCGCCTTGCTTCCAGTATAAGGACGCGCCATTTCATAGGTGTATGTCAATAAAAGATTCCCGATCTGCCCATCACACAAAAATGTAACAGGTTTGAATGCCTTCAGTTGTCAAGTCTTCTTGAAACAACACTAGTGAATACTAGGTCAATTCATATGAAGACGTTGATAGGACTGCGGCTAGGCTAAAGACCAATGGGGTTTGCAAATCCTCTAGCCCTGGTCCACTCTACCCAACGTTTTTAACACGCTTCGATATCGGCCCGAAATTGCATGTAGTCTTTGTTAACTATTTAGTCGCTCTCCTCTCATCTCTCGTCTCTCTCATCTCTCTCTCTCTTCTCTCTCTCCTCCTCTCTCCCTCTCTCTCTCTCTCTCTCTCTCTCTCTCTCTCCTTCCTTTTTCTGTCTTCTTTTCTTCTGCTGTCTCTGTCTCTCATCGATGGACCGTTCTCACCTCTGCTTCTCTCTGGCTGGTCTCTCTTCTTTCACATCGGGGGAGTATTGTTTCCAGACAAGATGTAGGCAGATGGCTTTAGAGGCATAATGCAGTAGGTCATTGAGACAATGGTTTGAACCAAGAAACATCTCTGCTTTAACCTGCACGAAGACCAGTAGAGGCAGGCTCTCGCTGACCAGTAGTGACAAGAATTTCAAGTGAGTTCTCTATAAATGGTTGTAGGACAGGAAGGGTTGTCGTTTATTACTCTCATGTACATATGCCATGAGGAAGGCCTGCATGCAAAATAAACCTGCCGCTTATGTGGGAGTGTGTGCGGTCTGTGTGTATTTGTGTCCTTGTCTCAGGGGTTTGGCTGTACAATTCTCATTAACAGCGTAAAAGCGTCCGAGACATCCCAAGTGAAATACGTTTCCATCATGTGGACCGCCTGTCATTACAGCCACGAGAGAAGAAAACCCAGCGAGGGTCGCGTGCTAGAAAGACGCTGGAAGTGGATGATGAAAATGAGGAAGAAAAGTGAGGGACGGGAAGTGGAGGGGCGAGCGTAGAGGGAGCAGAGGAGCAGTACGAGTTATAGTGGATAAGGGGGGTGACAGAAGTCCAAGAAGACAGACCGCGAGTAGGCGAAACGGAAGGAAGGGGGCTGGAAGACCGAGGAGGAGGACGGTGCGAATGGTGCGGTGCGATTTCTCCGCGAAAATGGAGATGCAGTGTCGCCTGTTGGGTTCACTAGGGTAGCCCAGCGTTTGGTTGTGTGTGTGTGTTGTCTGTCTGTTGTCTGTCTTCTTGTCGGTTCTGTCTGTTCTGTCTCGTCTGTCTGTCCTGTCGTCTGTCTGTCTCTGTCTGCCCTGTCTGTCTGTCCTGTGCTGCTCTGTCCTCTGTCGTCTTGCTGTCTGTCTAGATCTGTCGTCTGTCATGTCTGTCTGTCTGTCTCGTCGTCGTCTGCTGTGTAGTCAGACCTGCTGAAAGATGCGTGCTTATTATAAAATGGCTTTATGAACAAAGTATAAACCTCTATATTTCTAGCTGCAGCTTCAGAC
>OLKM01001712.1:97065-111513 GCA_900291075.1 Melanogrammus aeglefinus
CAGCTTCTTATCTGACATTTCCAAGGATTCATTCCTGCTTCATCAGTACTCTATGAGAGAAGTTCAACCTTTAAATTGTTTACAGAACAGAACCAGCAGCTGAATTTATGGACGGCCGGAGGAGGGGGGATCACTGGAAACACTTCAGGAGCTCAGTATACACCCAAACTATTCAGCAGCACACGACTGCCAAACCCTGTTCATTTGATTAGGGACTAGTAGTAGGAAGGGGAAGAACCCTGGGGGGCTCGCAGGGAGGAGAAGAATACATAAATGATAACTGCAATATAGTCATCTTTTGACTTTTTGGTTGCCCAAACCATGGATACACTGTTGCTGTAAGCTGTTTGGACGGTAAACCATGGCTTTATTTTGCACACGCATGCTCTATATACCCATATTTAACATAGTGAACTGCAAAATTAAAATTGTGGCCACAATCTTGCCCCAGATTAAATTTTGGCCCTACAATGGGAAGAATTTGGGCACCCCTGTAAACAACGTGGAGGCTTCTCCAGTGAGGAGAGGGAGGAAGATCCTCCTTAACATTGTTGAGAATACTAAATGTAGAGTGTCCAGACTACTAATGAATTAATGACCTTAAATATGACTACTTTAATGCCTTTGTATATGTAATGTTCGTTTCCCTTGGTAAAGGGATATTAGCACCCCCTATCGCCGATTGACAATTGCTTCAGGGAGGACGTTCCTCCCTCAGCCTCCATTGACTCCCATTCATTTCGGCGGTCGTGAATAACATGGGGTTCTCAGTGGGTGTGACTCGCTAAGGGATCTGGATCCCGCCTACTAGAGCCATCGGAGAGTGAAGAGTTGCGACACTCTCTGGTCTCGCCAGCAGGGTGGTCACGGGGTTCATGTAAGCCTGTATAGTTCCAAAACACCGCCGCCTGTCATGTTCTTCTATGGACTGACAGCAGCGATTGCAATATTGAATGCTAAATATAAATTATAAAACATACCCCAGTACTTTTCTGACTATTGTTGCATATTTGTAAATGTCAGTTATACATTTGGAGTGGTAGGGTGACAACTGAAAGCTAGATACGACATTTACAAATATGCAACAATTGTCAGAAAAGTACTGGGATGCACCATGTAAAGCTGGACCCAGGTTTGTGGAACCAAAAGCAAGTGGTAACAAGTATGACAAAGGACAAAGAAGCAGGTGTGTGTATATCTCACTTGCAAAACAAGAACAAAGTGAAGGAACGGGGGAATATTATAAGTTATTAATAAACAAAGAAAATACTCCACATACATCAGGTTGAGGTTAAGGATAGCAAAGTGCATCAGGTCGAAAGGAAGTACTACAATCGCAGCCGTCGCCGTCGCCGCCACCACCACCATCCACCAGCAGTCGCCACCACCAACAGCCGTCGTCAGCACAAGCCGCTACCACTAGCAGCAGAAGTCGACACCACCATCCTTCGCCACCACCAGCCAGCTCATGACACTAGCAGCAGCATCCACCATCAACCGCATCCACCATCAGCAGCATCCACCATCAACCACATCCACCATCAGCAGCAGCAGCCGCCGCCACCAGCACCAGCAGCTACCACCTGCAGGAGGGTGAAAATAATCTGACAAGACCTTGAATAGCCTGTAGGTCAATGGGTTTCCCCATACATGGACAAATGGCTGCCAAGTTGGGGAAGGGGTGGACAGCTTACATTATGAAAAAGAAGAATGACACTGTCCATATAATCCAACAGCCTTTTCAAGGGTATAATTAAACAAAAGCAACCTTATTTCTACTAGCTATAGCATCAGACACACACGTCCAACACAAATCTTAACACGTCAGGTTCAGCAGATTAAACCCGTCGTTAATCAACCTTATTGAACCAAGTAATCTGTAGATGTGCATGAGTGATGAAGAGTGTTGACAGCGAACGGTGTTACACCCACTAGCTTTATTGGCCCAGTCAAACAACCACAACCAACATGCCCAGCATGCCGCGCGTCCCAAGGCGTCAGCACGCTGTAGCAGTAACCATAGAGGCTGTCAACATAGTCTACATCCCCCTTCTTAAGTTATATGCCAACGAGGCACATAATGTGAAAAAGCACATAATAGAAAATAGCACATAATAGAACATAGCACATAATAGAAAATAGCAGACTTGCATATAATGAAACCCCAAGCATCTAATACAGAACATATAACATATACCTGTTGTCCTCCCCCTGTCTTTTTTTTTTTGTTTTTAGAAAGAGTGTCCGACCGTCCACACAGCCAGAACAGGCTGCAACATGAGGGGGAAGGGGGGGGGGCAAATGTCAGTGTGCCTGCACATCACAGAGCTGGTCTGACCAGATAAAGTGTAGAGAGAGCTGGGTCTCGACGCTCTCCCTGAGCGAGTAAATAGTAGAGGCCGCTGTCCCTGTGACAATGCTGGACCCGACACTGGCATGTTGTGGTGAGGGACCACGGTAGGTCAGGGATGTCATGTACTTGAAGGGACTCCTTAGGCTGGTGTGGCTTGAGAGCATTGCAGGGGGCACACCTGGAAACTTCTCTTTCAATGTCACTGTAGATGGTCTCCCTGGCCCTGTGCTTCGTGGCCTCGAGACCAGGGTGACCTTGGTGCAGCTGTTGCATGTAGTAACGCAGGAGGGAGTGTGGAATGATGAACCGCTGTCCACGGAGGAGCAAACCACTGTCACTCGTGAGTTCCTCTCTCATGGCGTAGAACGGTCTCAGGTCACGTGGCACCTCCCTAAATGCATTGGGCCAGCCTGCAACCTCAGCGAGGCGCCGTCACACAGGATCAGCCAACATCTCATGCTTCAGTTCCTCAACCCTGTGTGAGGAGAGGACGTCCACCACACCAATAACCTCTCGTACTCCTCCATTTCCTCAGCGTGGTCAGTGGAGAGCAAATGTGCACGGGAGACAGCATCAGCGACGTAGAGCTCCCTGCCCCTCGTGTAGATGACGTCGAGGTTGTAACGCTGCAGGTGGAGCATCATCCTTTGGATGCGCACAGAGGCTGTGTGAAGTGTCATTTTTAGTATGGTAATGAGCCGCTGATGGTTAGTCTCGACAGTCACAGCCCATCCATGTATGTAGTGATGGAATTTTGTGCAAGCATATAGGGCCAGGAGCTCTTTCTCAATCTGAGCGTAGCATGACTCAGTCTCTGTGAGGGCCCTTGAACAAAAAAGCCACCGGTCTGTCGTTTTGGAGGCAGACAGTACCCAGTCCGTGCTGTGAGGCGTCAGCTGACAGTACAGCAGGTTGGTGCACATCAAAGTACCGCAGCACCGGGGGATCTGCGATAAGTTCTTTGAGTTGTGTGAACGCCGCTATGTGGAGCTCCAGCCAGCACCAGTCTACAATCCTGGCGCAACAGCTTGCGCAGGGGTGCCGTGGCCTCGCTGTAGTCTGATATAAATTTGGCCAAGTAGTTGGTCATGCCTATAATGATATGCAAAAGCTATATATAATAAAATAAATAAATAAATAAATGATAAAAATAAATAAAAATATAATTACACAGTAAAACTTGAATACACAGTAAAGACCACAAACAGACAACAAACATCAATGCAGATCTGAGTTCGGTATGGTGACAGCTTTGGGAAAGAAGCTGTTCCTGAGTCTATTTGTTCTGGCATATATGGACCTGAAGCGCCTGCCAGAGGGCAACAGGTTGAAGAGATGGTAGCCGGGGTGGGTGGTGTCCTTCAGGATGCTTCTGGCCCTGCTGAGACAGCGGGAGCCGTAGATGGTGCTTAAGGAAGGCAGGGCAGCTGATGATTTTTTGCGTGACGTTTGCCACCCGCTGCAGTCTCTTTCTGTCGGCCTCCATGCAGCTGGAGTGCCACACTGACACAGTGTAGGTCAGCAGGCTCTTGATGGTGGAAACGGTAGAAGTTCACCAGCAGCTGTGTGTTTAGATGCTACCTTCTGAGCACCCTCAGAAAGTGTCGCTGCTGCTGGGCCTTCTTGACCAGCGCTGAGGTGTTGACCGACCAGGAGAGATCAGCAGAGTTTCAGGACCTCATCCCCAGTAGGCCGCCTCGTTCCCCCTGTTATATAAGACCCACCACCATTGTGTCATTAGCGAATTTGACAAAGATGTTCTCTGGGTGGGTGGGACTGCAGTCGGATGTGTAGAGGGAGTAGAAGTCGTGGGCTCAGTCCACAGCCCTGGGGAGAGCTAGTGCTGAGAGTGCGGGGAGGAGAGAGGTGAGGATCCAGTTTTCACCTGTTGGGGTCGGTTGACCAGAAAGTTCTTTTATCCAGGAGCAGGTGGGTGGTGGGAGCCCCAGGTTGATTAACCCGGGGGATCAGAATGTCTGGTATTATTGTGTTAAAAGCTGAGCTGAAGTCAATGAAGAGCATCCTGATGTAGCTCCCCTCTTTCTCCAGGTGACTCAGTGCTGAGTGTGGAGAGCGATGACTATTGCCGTCGTCTGTGGACTTTTGTGGCAGATTTCAAGCAGGATTGGATAACGGCTTGTTCCAGAGACAGGTTGAAAATGTCAGGGAAGACCTGTGATAGCTGGTTAGCACATGCCTTGAGCACCTTCCCTGGTACTCCATCTTGGCCTGCAGCCTTCCTGGGGTTAACTGCACTGAGCACCCACCTCACGTCCTGTACCTCAAGAGTGAGTGGGGGGTGCTGGAGGTTGATGGGGGTTGTATTGGTGGTTGGAGTGATGTGGCTGAGTGCTGTGTTTGAGACTCAAAGCGGGCAAAGAAGCTGTGCAGCTCATCTGCCAATGCCGCATTTGAGTCCCCGGGTGTCACAGCACAGCCTCTGTAATTGGTGATGGTCTGTGTGCTCTGCCACACCTGCCGGGGGTTGTTGAGCTGTTCCTCTATCCTCCTCTTGTGTTCTACTTTGGCCCACCTAAATGCCTCTCCTCAGGTCAGCGCGAGCAGCGCTGTACAATGCTCCTGCTGTCACCTGATCTGAAGGATGAGTCACAGGCCCGGAGGAGCGTGCGGACCTGGCTTGTCATCCATGGTTTCTGGTTTGGGAACACCCGGATGCACTTTTCCACAGTGACATTCCCAATGCAAATGTTAGACAGTACTGTGTCTACGAATGTAGCCAGGTCTACATGGTAGAAGGCTTCCCACCGTGTTTGTTCAAAGCAGTCCTGCAGTCGGGGGAGGGCATCCTCAGGCCAGGTGGTAATGGTCTTCTTTGTGGGCTTTGTTTGTCGACAGAGGGGGGTGTATGCGGGGGTGAGGAGCAGAGAGAGGTGGTCTGACCGGCCCAGGTGGGGGAGGGGTACGGCCTCTGTATGCACGCTTGAATGTTGGAATACCAACCCGGTTATCACGAGAATCTCGTGCTCATGCGCACGAAACGCGTTAATCTATTGAATCGTGTCCCAGAGTACGATTGTTCGACTTTTTCGTGAAACGCATCACGAAATGTTAACCAATGCATTCTGAATGCGCATCCTTCACAACTATATTTCTTGGTCATAACTATCAAAACCAAACATCCTTCACATTCGCCGAGCGAACGATTATGAAAGTAAAATGCACATTTCTCACTAAAAATGTTTACATAAACACTTTTAATGGCGTAACCCGCCATTAAAAGCGTTAAAAGCGTCTATCGGTGACTGGGCCTACGTCACGGATAGACGCTGTGAGCATCTTTCCTATTGGATAGTTTTTAGGCTATTTTTCTGTGAAAATGGCGGACATACTTTTTATTCTTGTTAGGGTAGCGAACAGTAGGACCCAAGCGCTGAGCACAGAGGTACTGAGACGAGGTGGAAGGGAAGATGGGTTTATTCGGATAGTCAGACAAGCAGGGATCAAGAACCAGCGGGGTAGTCAGACAGGCGGGGATCAATTCAATTCAATTCAATTCAATTCAATTCAATTCAATTCAATTCAGTTCAATTTTATTTGTATAGCCCTTAATCACCATTACAGTCTCAAAGGGCTTAACAGGCCAATATTTATGACACCCCCCTTTACCCAAACCCCCGCACGGGCAAGAAAAAACTCCCTTGAAATTAGCAAGGAAGAAATCTTGAGAAGAAACGCATAGCAGGGGATCCCTTCTTCCAGGGATGGTCAGGAGTGCAATGGGTGCCATAATTGACATACAGGTAAATACATGCACATCATATTGGAATTGTGATGGAGTTCTGGCCGGTTGTCCATGAGGAGAGTCCAGGCATCCAGTCCAGTCACCGCAACACACTAGAACAAACAGAAATGGTGAATTAGAACGGAAAAAGTACATAGTGGGAATGTTATACTGCAATAACAAAAGCACAAGCAAACAGAGTAGTAGTCTTCACTTCACATCTGTTTTCACACTCCTATGATCCAAATGCAAGATTGTAGAGGTGCGGTTTTTGAGCTTTTCCTTTGAATAGCTCCACAGAGTCAGCTTCCCTGATGACTGAGGGCAGCCTATTCCATAGGAAGGGGGCTCGAAAGGCAAACGCTCTCTGTCCAGCTGATTTCTTTTTTAACCTTTGGCAGTGAAAGCAAGCCCAGCTCCCGAAGACCGGAGAGTCCGAGAAGGACTATAAGGAATGATCAGGTCTCCTTCAGGTAGGATGGAGATAATCCATGCAAGGCTTTATAGGTCAAGCAGTAGCACCTTAAAGTCTGATCTGAAAGTTATTGGTAGCCAGTGCAGAGAAGCGAGAATAGGTGTTGATATGATCAAACTTTCTCGTTCTGGGTCAGCAGTCTAGCTGGCAGCATTCTGTACAAGCTGTAGACTTTTTGTGGTAGAGTTCGGTAATCCTGAGAACAGTGCATTGCAATAATCCAGTCTTGACGAAACAAATGCATGAAATCAGTGTCTCTGCGTCCCACTGCAGATAACATTGGTCTGATTCTTGCAACGTTTCTCAGATGGAAAAAGGCAGTTCTAGTTATACTTCTCACGTGTTGGTCAAAGCACAGTTGAGGGTCGAACAGGACACCAAGATTTTTGACAGACGCACTCTGTGGGATGGCAAAGCCATCCAACCACAGTGAGACATCCTCAAAACTCTCTCCGGTCCCGCTTCGAGCCGATAATTATCAGCTCTGTCTTCCCGGTATTAAGCTGTAGGAAGTTTTGTGACATCCAGCCCTTCACCGCAGCCAGACAGGACTCAACCTTCTGAATCTGGGCCGGAGTTCCCGGAATCTACAGGAATGAAGAGCTGGGTGTCGTCCGCGTAGCAGTGGAAACTAATTCCGAAGCTGCGGATAACATCACCCAAAGGAAGCATGTAGATTGCAAAAAGTAATGGACCAGGACTGACCCTTGTGGTACACCAAAGCGTAATTTGCAATGCTTTGATTCTTAAAACCCTCATGAAGCACAAATTGGGTTCTATCTGTGAAGGTAGGATTGAAGCCAACCAAGAGCTGTACCCCCGAAACCAAACATAGTGCTCAAGACGGTGAAGAAGAGTGCTGTGGTCGATCGTATCGAACGCAGCGCTTAGATCCAGCAGCACAAGCATTGAACTTGTATTTTTATCCAAGGCAAGAAGGATGTCATTTACAACTCTTGTAACAGCAGTTTCAGTTGAGTGGAAAATCCTGAACCCCGACTGGAAAGGTTCAAACAGATTTGTTCCTCGTCAGATAATATCGACCGAATTTGCTTTGCTACAATCCTTTCCTGTACCTTGGACAGGAAGGGTAGGTTTCGATATAGGCCGATAGTTTCTGACTAGTTCAGGATCTAGGCCAGGCTTTTTGAGTAGCGGTTTTATCACCGCAGCCTTGAAATCAGAAGGAACAATTCCTGTTGAAAGCGAAAGGTTCCATAAGCGAGAGGATTGCAGGCCCGACTGTGGGAAAGAAGCTCCTTAAGAACCTTGGAAGGGAGAGGATCCAACATACAAGTTGTTGGCTTCGATGCCTTTATCACCCTTTCAAGTTCCACCAGGGGAATTGCCTTGAACTCCAAGAGAGTTGCGTCAGAATTCCCCATCCTACTAGGCAGGACCCCATACTGCCCCACAGGATGTATAGGACAGGCCGCACGGCAGGCATCAATATCCTCTCTAATTGAGTGAATCTTTTTCTCAAAAGAAATCCATGAATTCACCTGCCACGATCGAGGAGGCCTGTGGTCTGAATCTGTTTCTGAGTGAGACTCTTCACCGTGTCAAACAGAAACTTGGAATTGTTTCTATTCAGGTTGATGACACCTGGAAAAGTAGGCAATTCCTGGCAAATAGTCAGCGCACTCTTATAGATGAAGCAGACTGTTGTGCCATGCAAGATGAAAGACCTCAAGTTTAGTCGAGCGCCATTTGCGTTCAAGGATCCTGCAGCTTCTTTTCAGAGTGCGCGTTTCTGCATTAAACCAGGGAGCTGGTTTTTTCAATTTTTTCGATCAGGAACCGGCAGGAGAGTCAGACAGGCGAGGATCAGGAACCGGCAGGAGAGTCAGACAGGCGAGGATCAGGAACCAGAAGGAGAGTCAGACAGGCGAGGATCAGGAACCGGCAGGAGAGTCAGACAGGCGAGGATCAAACGACAGGCGGGTAGTCAGGCAGGCAGGGGTTCGGTGGGAAGGGGAGAACTAGAGAGGAGGAGAGATGGTTACCAAGGGGTCAGGCTAGAGACAGATATTCAATAACGCTGGTAGGACCGATACTAACTATGTTGAGTAAACGACGAACTGGCGCCGGCTGATCGGAGATCCCCGGCTGAAGTAGGGAACGGTGATTGTAGATTGCAGGCAGGTGGGTGGGTGAGATGAGGACCAGCGACGCCAAGCAGCCACTAGATGGGGGTGTTGGACCGAGTAGCCGGACGTGGCGTAACAGTACTACCCACTCTACGGACGCCTCCTGCGGACGCCCAACCACGGATGGGTGATCCGGTGGGAATCCCGAATGAGGGGAAGGATCCAGGATACTCTTCCGCGGGACCCAGAGCGCTCTTCCGGACCGTATCCCTTCCAATCAACGAGGTACGGTATCCCCGGCCGCGGCGCCGCACAATCCAGGAGCCGATGGAGACCGTCCACCGCCGGGTGGTTGTCAATGACCCTGGGCGAGGTGGAGGCGGGGAGGAGGGAGCAACGGGCTTGTGGAGACGGGCCTTGACCTGGGAGACATGAGGTCGGATGCACCCGAAGAGATGGGGGAAGTTTAAGGCGAACGGCACAGGGTTAATGATCGTCTCGATCTCGAAGGGACCGATGAAACGGGGAGAAAGCTTAAGCGGAACTCCCTTCAAGGGAAGATCCTTTGCCCGAAGCCAAACTTTCTGTCCGGGAGCGTACTGGGGGGCAGGTAGACGACGCTTATTGGCCTGCAGCTGGGAGCGGGAGGATGCACGGGTCAGCGCAGCGCGAGCGCGTCTCCAAATGCGCCGGCACCTGCGCAGGTGGGTCTGGACAGACGGAACCGCAATTTCGGCCTCCAATTCAGGAAAAGGGGTGGCTGGTATCCCAGTGAAGCCATGAAAGGGGAAAGTCCTGTGGAAGCGTTCACCAGGGTGTTGTGGGCATATTCGACCCAGGGGAGCTGAGAGTTCCAAGAGGTGGGACTGGCGTGGGTGACGCAGCGGAGAGCAGCCTCCATCTCCTGGTTGGCTCGCTCGGATTGTCCATTCGACTGGGGGTGAAATCCGGAGGACAGACTGGGTGTGGCACCAAGGGCTTTACAGAACGCGCGCCAGACTTGGGAGGAGAACTGGGGGCCTCTGTCGGAGACAATGTCAGTGGGAATGCCATGCAACCGGAACACGTTTCTGACCATGAGGTCGGCGGTCTCCCTTGAAGAGGGGAGCTTGGGGAGAGCGATGAAGTGCGCGGCCTTGGAGAAACGGTCAATCACTGTCAGGATGGTGGTGTTACCCTCAGACGTGGGTAGACCAGTGACGAAGTCCAGGGCGATGTGTGACCAAGGGCGGCTAGGGATGGGTAAGGGCCGCAGAAGGCCAGAACGAGGGCGGGTCGAGGTCTTATTCCGGGCGCAGACCGTACACGCAGAGATGAACGAGCGGACGTCCGCATCCATGGTTGACCAGCAGAACCGGCGACGGAGGAAGTCCAAGGTACGAGTGATGCCAGGGTGGCAGGTTAGCCGGGAGGAATGCGCCAGGCCAGTACCCCTGGACCCGTACCGAGTCAGGGACGAACAAGCCGGTTAGGGGGACCGGTTAAGGGATCCGGCTGCTGTTCCCTGCCCAGACGTACCGCCGACTCTACCTCCCAGGTGAGAGAGGCGATCAAGCACGTGGGGGGCAGGATGGTTTTCGGTTCAGAGCAGGGGTCCTCCGGGGAATGCAGGCGGGAAAAGGGCATCCGGCTTAACATTCCGGGAGCCGGGACGGTAGGTGAGGGAGAAGTTGAACCGGCCGAAGTAGAGGGCCCACCTGGCCTGCCGGGAGTTCAGCCTCCTTGCGGACTGAATGTAGGCCAAGTTGCGGTGGTCAGTCCAAACGATAAAAGGGTGCTCCGCACCCTCCAGCCAATGTCTCCACTCCTCCAAAGCGAGTTTGACAGCCAAGAGTTCGCGGTTGCCGACGTCATAGTTCCGCTCAGGCGGGGTCAACCTTCGGGAGAAGAAGGCACAGGGGTGAAGCTTGTGATCGAGGGGGAACGCTGGGAAAGCACGCGCGCGACCACTCCGGTGTCCGAGGCGTCGACCTCACAAAAAACTGGAGAGAGGGGTCAGGCTGGATGAGGATGGGAGCAGAAATGAAGCGCCGCTTGAGGCCCTGGAAGGCGGTCTCAGCCTCTGGTGTCCAGGTGAAGGTGTTCTTGGTGGAGGTCAAGGCCGTGAGGGTGGCCGCAACTTGGCCTGTAGCCGCGAATAAAGCGCCGGTAAAAATTAGCAAACCCCAGGAACTGCTGCAATCTCTTGCGAGTAGAGGGAGAGGGCCACTCCGCCACCGCAGAGACCTTGGAGGGGTCCATCTCGACCTGGCCCTGGCTAATAATGTAGCCCAGGAAGGGAGACGGATGAAGAGCGTGAAACTCGCACTTCTCTGCTTGACATATAGCCTGTTCTCGAGCAAACCTCGGCAGGACCTGTCCTAACATGAACCCTGTGCTCCTCCACGGACTTGGAAAAATGAGTATGTCCGTCAATATAGACGAAGACGGTGTGGTTCAACAAGTCCCGGAGGACATCATTACCAAAGGACTGGAAGACAGCGGGAGCATTTGGTGAGACCGAGGGCATGACATAGGTACTCAAAGTGGCCTAGTGGGGTGTTGAACCGCGGTCTCCACTCCGTCCCTCCCGGATGCGGACCCAAGTGGTAAAGCGTTGCGTAAATCCACTTTGAGAAGACCAGAGGCTCGTGGAGAGGGACAAAGGCGGAAACTGATGAGGGGCAAGGGGTAACTTGTTCCTCACCCGTGATGTCGTTTCAGGCCTACGGTAGTCAATACAGGGTCCGCAGTGAACCATCCTTCTTCCCAACAAAGAAAAAACCGCTCCACAGGTGAGGAAGACGGACGCGATGATTCCAGCCAGCGAGAGACTCCCCAATGTACTGCCTCCATTGACTCCCCGTTCGGAACGAGAGAGGTTGAAACAGAACGACTGCCAGGGAGGGGGCTCCGGGAAGGAGATCAATAGCGCAGTCATAAGGACGGTGAGGGGGCAAGGACAAGGCATAGAGCTTGCTGAACACCGCCCCGAGGTCGTGGTACTCCTCCGGGATGGAGGACAGGTCAGGAGGGACAGCTGCGGGCTCGAGTTCTGGCGCCCGAGGAGACTGAGCGGACGCGCCAAGCACTGGGACAGACAGAGCGTACTCCATGACATGACTCGTCCCGTTCTCCAATCGACTTGGGGGTTGTGTTGTCTGGAAACAGGGATAACCCAGGACGACAGGGGAGGAAGGGACTAGAAAATCCACCAGAAGGGAAATTTAACTTCGTGGGTGATTCCCTGACACGAGCAGTTGATTTGGGACGGTACGGTGCTCCACCCCGCGTGAGCGTTCCTCCCATCTTAGTGCCTGGGTCTCAATGGGAAGGTCAAGAGGGACGGTTGTCGATCCCCAATCGACGAACCAGCTCCCGATCGATGAAACTCTCATCCGCCCCGGAAATCCAGGAGGATAGCGAGAGTGGAATGGCCTGGTGTTTCCACTGGAGGACCGCCTCAGGGAGGGGGCGGAGAACCAAGGGATTACGGGAGCGGCCTCGCCAGAATCCCTCGAGTTACTGCGAGCCCGTTCTTTTTCCCGAGAGGGAGGGACATCCAGATCGGAGGTGGCCTGATAGCCGCACAATAGAGCACAAGCTCCGGAGCGCATGCGTCCGTTCCCTCTCCTCGGAGAGAGTTTGTGGTGCGTCCAATCTGCATGGGCTCCGGGGACCGGGAACCGTTCGTTGCGAGGCGGGACGGAGACCGGAAGAGGGAACCGGGGAGCTGCAGACAGCTGGAAGGCGGAAGTGGGGATCGAATGTTGACCTCTCTCTCTGGCGGCGGCTCTCGCGTAAGCCATTGTCCACACCGAATAGCGAGGCGAAGAACAGCTGGTCCAAATCCGGCGCCTCCTCCAGGAGGTCAGCTGGTCCTTAACGTCGTTAGACAGCGCGTTCAGAAAAAACCCCTGCAGAGCCTCCTCGTTCAAACCGCTCTCAGCCGCGAGGGTCCGACACTCGACCCGCGAAGGAAGCAACGGCTGCGGGATCTCCTGGCGGCAGATGCAGGAGAGACGTTGGGAGGTGGCGGCCTCCCACCCCGCACCGGGTGGTCGAACACCTTTCGCATTTCCTCGGTGCAAGGCGTCGAAGTCGGAGCAGACCGCGGAACCGCGTTCCCACACGGCCGCTGCCCAAGCGAGAGCCTTCCCCCCGCAGAGAGCCGATCAGGTAGGCGATCCGCGACCTGTCCGTTGGGTAGGTCTGGGGCTGCATCTCAAAACACCAGAGAGCACTGGAAGCAGGAATGGCCGACAAGACCCTAGATCCCCCTCGTAGCGCTCGGGGGCTGGGATGAACGGTTCCCGGGGAGAAGCCGAAGTAGCGGAGGGTGGGAATGGGGATGTCGAGGAAGCGGAGGACCGGAGTGGCACAGCCTGGGTCAACTCACGAGTGTGGTGGTAACCTCCTGTAGAGCCTGGTCGTGTTGACCTAGGAGTGTCCCTTGGCGGGAGATCATCAGGCGGAAAGCCTCTGCGTCAGCTGGGTCCATGCTGGCCAGTTCGTACTGTTAAGGGTAGCGAACAGTAGGACCCAAGCGCTGAGCACAGAGGTACTGAGACGAGGTGGAAGGGAAGATGGGTTTATTCGGAATAGTCAGACAAAGCAGGGATCAAGAACCAGCAGGGGTAGTCAGACAGGCGGGGATCAGGAACCGGCAGGAGAGTCAGACAGGCGAGGATCAGGAAACCGGAGGAGAGTCAGACAGGCGAGGATCAGGAACCAGAAAGGAGAGCTCAACCAGGCCGAGGATCAGGAACGCGGCAGGAGAGTCAGCCAGGCGAGGATCAAACGACAGGCGGGTAGTCAGGCAGGCAGGGGTTCGGTGGAAGGGGAGGAACTAAGAGGAGGAGAGATTGGTTACCAAGGGGTCTAGGCTAGAGACAGATATTCACTAACGCTGGAGACCGATACTAACATGTTGAGTAAACACGAACTGGGCCGGCTGATCGGAGATCCCGGCTGAAGTAGGGAACGGTGATTGTAGATTGCAGGCAGGTGGGTGGGTGAGATGAGGACAGCGACGCCATAGCAGCCACCTAAGATGGGGGTGTGGACCGAGTAGCCGGAGTGGCGTAACAATTCTGGGTGAAAATATGATATTTTAGCATAGTTACGTCCATTTAAAAAGTGTTATGTAAACATTTTTTAGCGAGAAATGTGCATTTTACTTTCATAATTCGCTCGGTCGAATGTGAAGGATGTTGGTTTGATAGTTATGACAAGAATATAGTTTGAAGGCTGCGCATTCAGAATGCATTTGGTTTACATTTTCGTGATGCGTTTCACGAAAAAAGTCGAACAATCGTACTCTGGACACGATTCAATAGATTAACGCGTTTTCGTGGCGCATGAGAAACGAGAATCTCGTGATTATCCGGGTGTGGAATACACATGATCCAGAGGTTTTCCCCTCTTGTTGGGCATTTTAACATAATTGATAGAATTTTGGTAAAGTCTTGAGATTGCTTATTGAAGTCCCCTGCAATAATGTGGGGCGCCATTGGGGTGGCACGCTGGTGGTGTATTGATGACATTAATGCAGCAGGGAAAAGCCCGTGTATACTTAGTGTCCCGGTTGGGGGGTGTGTAGAGCAGTGATTGACAACAGCAACTAGTCTCTAGGTAGACGAAGAAGGGTCCTGCATCCCACCCTGACATGAACTCAGATCATGAGAACAGTGTCTGTCCAGAAAGTGCTGTTGTTACAGACAACCTCATTCTACATAGACGCAGAAGCCTCCTCCTCTGTTCTTTCCGGATCACTGTTCCTATCCCATCTGTGGTAGCGTTGTCGGCC